>JAHIAM010015610.1:0-12241 GCA_021605205.1 Aegilops longissima | reverse complement strand
TATGCCAACTCAACATATACTTTTGAGACACCAGAGAGTACCTTTATAATTACCCAGCTTTTGTGATTTGGTAGCACACAAAGTGTTCCTCCGTAAACGGAGCTGCATAATCTCATAGTTGCGGAACTTTGTATAAATCATGAAGAAAAATAGCAACATACTAAACATCAAGTGCTGTTAACGGAATGGGTTTGTCAATCACATCATTCTCCTAATGATGTGATCCCATTAATAAATTGACAACACATGTCTATGGTTAGGAAACATAACCATATTTGATCAATGAGCTAGTCTAGTAGAGGCATACTAGTGACATTATGTTTGTCATGTATTCACACATGTATCATGTTTCCGGTTAATAAATTCTAGCATGAATAATAAACATTTATCATGATATGAAAATAAATAATAACTTTATTATTGCCTCTAGGGCATATTTCCTTCATATCAGAGATCGGCCCCCTTATTCCGGGATTCCCATCAATATGGACGGAACCCAACCGCCCCATTGATTATGGCGCTGGGAGATAAGGAGTTTTACCAGTGCGGGGACGCTTAGTTCTCGGCCCAATAAGGGATAAGGATCCACCTTTTCACCCACGCCTTCTTCCTCCTTTGTTATCCATTTCCAAGACAGCCCAAACCAAGTCCGACATCCCACCTCAACCTTCTCCAACTATGTCCGGAGGGAGGCAGTGGATGGCCTCCCCCACGAGGGCACATCAAAGCGCGGAAGGCCGGATACTTGTCCAGGACATCAACCGCTCCCCGACGAGGGGCATCTCATTCCAACCCCAGCCCCATGAGAGGGTGGTGTTCTCACCCACTTCCCTCGGGACTAGGTTTTCCACTTCACCCATTTGTCCGGGGCTCATGTTCTACTACGGCCTCGACTTCCACGATCCGCCCCTCAATTTCATCCTCAACATCTCGGCGTTCATCGTCATGTGTAGGCCTTCCTTCAGATCCAGCCCCACTTCGCTTATGGCTGAAGACCTTCAATGTCAAGCCACAGTAGGCCGCCAAGCCGGAGTGCGAGGTTCCATGGTTGGCAAGATGGCCAAAGTCCTATGGCCCGAGGGCTTTGTGGAGACCATAAAGGGTGGCAATCGGGTGGTTCTACATCACCCGAGCCGCGACTTCAATGGCGGCGGCCCCGAACCCGATCCGCTTCCCACATGGCTCACATCATGGAAAGAGACGGCTCGGCGTGGGGTAATTGACGAGCTGTCCGGACTCCAAACCTCATTCAAACCCGTGGACAAGAATCTCAAGCTTGTCAACGTAATCTGTGATGCTCATCCGCCGGATTCTCCCATGCCAACAACGGGCCTTCAAATTGGGAGTTCGATCCCACAACACCAAATCCTGAAAAGGCTCTTCGACACCACGCACGAAGACGGAAGGTGCTGTCAAGGGCGCCGAGGCCCCGCATCCGCCACCAAGATCGTGATTCAGCTCAGAGCGCCAAGCTACCGAGGTAAGCTATTTTACCCTTTACGGACTCTTGTTTTCATAGTTTGACTCTATGGGATCTAAAACTCCCTAACCTTTGACAGATCGGCTGAAGACGCCCGACAGATTAACCGTCCGGCCCTGCCGTAGACCCATGACGCCCGATTGATGGGTTGCTGCTCGCACCTCACGTGGTGCCGTGGAAGAAGGCCAAGAAGAAGGCCACGGGAACTCGAGGAGCTCCCGCCGTGTTGCTTCCGACTCATCGTCCGACGACTGAGGCGGAATCCTCCTCCGAGGACGAGGAGGAGGAAAGAAGCCTCTCCCGCCGTTGAGAAGAAAAGGAAGGCCGACCGGGAGGCCGAGGGTCCAAGAAAGGAAGGACCTTCCGGATTCCACCAACACCGGCTAACGACGGGAGGAGGCCAACAAGGCCAAGCCCCGCGATCGTAAGTGTCCGGACTCCTAATAGCTCATGACTTTTATTTGTCGATAGTGTCTTCTAACACCGAATATAACCATGTAGCTCATTAAGGACGAGCCGCCGCTTCGCCGAAGCGTTTCTGAATTCGCCGACGTGAATAGCATCACCTCCGCCTCGTGACGCAGACGACATTTGTGGAGTCTCAAAAGGGCCCAAACCAGAGGAGGTTGTAACGCCTCGAGAATCTTGCTACAATAATCTTCCCCTGAAGGTCATGTCATCATGATCATCATGCCAAAATGCCACTTGTCCAAAATCTGCTTCAAATTCAAATTTAAATTGCATGTCAAATATTTGCTTCTTCCGTCATGCAAATAAAATAGTCCATCCTATGGTAAATAATCCTCGATAGATGTCCTTTTCATTTTCTAAAATGCTTGGACAACTCTCGATGGCCCCAAATTGTGATAGTGCTGATAAGGCATTATATTCTGTGACCAAGTTTCACATTTTACAAAATACATTTGGCAGCTCACTTATCTCGCAAAATTCTCCAGAAACGAAAATGTAAAGAAAAAGGAAAAAGGCCCTAAACATCTACCGTGGTCCGCCTATCCAAGGCTGCACATCGGCCAGCCCACCACAGCCTTTTCCTTCCTCTGCTCCTGCAGAGAGGAGACAGGGCTGCATGCAGCATGCATCCACTCCCACCATGGCCGCCGCCGCCGTGTCGGGCACCCTCGGGTCCTCCCCGGTGGATAAGAACGCCGTCAGCTCCCGGCGAACCCTAGCGCCCACTTTCCTCTCTCTCGGTCGCCTTCTCCTCTCACTCGATCTCTTCCTCTGCTCGATGAGGAGCGCCCATCACCGCCACCTTGTCGATCCCGCCACCACCGCCTCGCTGTCGGCTAGCGTGTCCAGAGCCTCTCAGCCGTCATCTCTTCAACTACATCAAGAACCCGAGCTGGAGGCCCCAGACGCCGCCCGCCGCCGTTTCGCCCCACGGCCGCCGATTCGCCGCCGAAGTTCTTCGTGGTCCGCCACCTCGCCCCGACCACGCCCACAAGCCCCGGGTGAGCTCCGTCGATTCCTCCTTTCCTTTGATACGCCACCGTAGTCGCCACCTTATGCTCGCCCATGGCCGCATCTGTCAGACGCCTGGCCTCAGCTATGCTCGCCACCACAACATGACTCACACACCCCCGCCGCCTCAGGCGCGCTTCTCGCCGAGCCCATCACGCCGTCAGCCGACCGCACTCCTCGCCTGAAGCTCCCTCAGGTCGTTGCATTGCTCTGTTTAGAACCAAGAAGTCTGCCAGCTTGTTGCCCTCGTCAGCAGCCGTCAGACAGATGTTGCTGCCTGCCAGATCGCTCCTGCTCTTGCGCAGCCGCACGCTGCCCCCTTGCTATCGCCTTTGTTGCATTTTAGTTGTCCGCCACGCTTCTTTCCCGCCGCTGCTCATTGCTTTGCCATGGCCGTGGTGTTGTGCAGAGTAGTGTGTGTGTGCGTGAGTGTGTGTTCTGTGTGTGCGTGTCTCGGCGAAATACTAGTTTAGGGACTAATTTAGTTAGTTAGTCTAATTAGTAGTACTAGTTAATTAGTCCAATAGTAGATGACATGTGGACCCAAGGTTAGCTTAAAGAAAATAAATTTTCGAAAAGTCTAAGTCAATGACATGTGGCCCCTACACTATTCATATGTTGACTAGTCAACATTTGACTGGTCAACCCAACCCCTTTGGTCCCAATCCATACACACTACGGCTAGAATAGAACTAGGTGACAAAAGTATTTTTTTGCTTTTATTTTCAAATTAAAAGAATTCTATGAATATATAAAATCATTTTAAACTTTGTAAAATCATAGTAATTAATCCGTGAGTTCTGATGAAAAATTTTGTACATGAAAGTTGCTCGTAAAATCCAACTAATCTGAATATGCGGTCCGCTCATCTGTCACATGCCTCTAGCATGCTGAACATGGAACATTTCCTCCAGCCATCCGCCTAACAAGTCCTAACCGGAATACATTCTGCTGAATTCCCCTTCACCTATATCGTAGCCATACGTTAGGGTCACACCGCAGAAATATATTGCCATGTTATGCTTTGTGATGTTATGTTTGTTTTATATTTATTGTTTCTTCCCCCTCTTCTCCGTAGACCCGAGACCGATGTCGCCTTTATGATCGAATTACGCCGACGACGACCCTCCTTGCCGAAAGCAACTGTGCAAGCCCCACCTTGATCATCCCGATATCGCCCATTCCATTCTCTCATGCTTGCATTAGATTTGCTACTGTTATTGATTGCTTATTCTCGATGCAGAGTTAATTCTGACTAAAAATCGGTCAAATCTCCGTGGTTCCGTACTATCCCAAGATCAGCGCCGTACCACAAGACATCGATAAAGTAATCAAAGTTCAATCACACCTGAATATCATTACACGATTCTCATATAGAGTCTTTATTAAGGAATAAATTCGCTCAAGGCCAACTCATGAGAAATAAACTACTAATGCTGCGAAGGCCGAAGTAAAGCGAGTCCATCCGACTCAAAGGGCAATCGCTAAGCGCTGAGCGTAGCCTCACTCCCCGATCGAATATACCTCGCAACATAAGACGTTGCAGCCATGTAGGTCAGCTTTTGAATAAGTCGCAAGTCATGAAGAAATAACAATAATAAAGTTACTATCACTATATGCATTTTGGCTGTGGAGCTCTAAGTTTCATCATTTCATAAAAGCAAATTTTTCCTACTACAAGGACTTGCTTGCAAATTACTACAATTGTTGGTAGTTATTGAGATGGTTCCGCCAACCAATATCTCATTCCCAAATTATTAAGTCATAAAACCCTCAAATTAATTCATTAGTTTTAGTGTTGAGATTTCACTTCCAAGTTCCAGAGGCTCAAATTGTCCGTAACGGGGACACGGCTAATCGATTAGATCTTTAACTCGCAGAGGTTTGCACTTCTCTCCCGAAGAATCATTCCTCCTTTTCTTCGCACTTCATGGTGTTTGAAGACGGACTAATGAAACAGGTCTTCCAAAGAGTTCTTCTGCTACCGCCGTACCCATCCAATCCTACCGCTTTTACATCTCGTAGTACCGCCCAGCCGCGCCATCTACTAAGGTTAACCCAGCCAGAGCCCATAATGGCTTTCTGGCTGCACGTAAGCTTCCGGTCATGGGCATCCATCCTCTTCGTGGCTGGGTGAAGCTCGCAAGATGTCATGGCACTTCTCCATGCATCCCGCCAACCACCGGGTTCTCCAGGTGCCCGCCAACCGCCCTCCACCCAAGAGTGATTTCAAGTCCATCTTGATCATTGTAGTTCATGGGGTTGTCATCATCATTGACTCTCACATCTTGCTTATGAATTTCACTCAACCAAAACCCGCCTCACGAGCATAGCAAAGTAAACTACTTGCCCGGGTCATGGTAACAAGGGATTGGTTCATCCTACCACATGATACTACTCAAGATTAATAACTTCAAAATTTCAAACCACTGCATGCATGGTGGGTGGTGACAAATCTAATGCACAAAAACATAGGTATAGAAATAACATGATCAAAACTTGCCTTGCGATGATCCTCGAAGCTAAAGATTCAGAGTAGCAAGCTTCAAGACTGAAACTCTACCGAGACAAACAAATCACAATAAGCATAGGATCACATAATACAATAGCATAACAAAAGCAACACACCAAAACCAACAAAGCAAAATCCAAAGGAAAACTCAAAGAAAACCAACTCAAGGTTTTTCCTACTTCAAACAATAACTAGAATAGTTTTATAACAAAAAATTTCTAATATAACCTAATCAAGGTTTTATGTTAACTAAACAGAAAATACTTCATTAAACAACTAGGAGCAAAAAGAATTAATTTAAAATCTATTAAGAAACTCCTATTAGGCCTAATCCAATTTCTATTAAGAAATTAAAATAAAACTTTTATTTATTATAAATAAAAGTTCATCTATTAGAGTGACAGAAACTATCCTAGAATAATCAATCACATGTTAAAAAATAAATTTATTTACTAATTAAATTAATAGGAAAAGAGCTAGTTAATTAATTAGGATTAAGAAGTTCTGCTTAAAACTATTTTTTATTAATCCTAAAATACCCAAATTAATTTTATGGTTTGGCAATGTCAAAATAAAGTTGGGACAAAATAATCATCCAAAATAATTTTTCTAACTCTATAGCAGATTTACTATTCTGGCTAAAACTAAAATAAAGCAATTTTAATTAATTAACATAGCTAAATATATATTCTACAGAAACTTTAGAAAATTTGCAAACCAACAAAAAAGAATCACCTAAAATAATAAACAGAATAAAAGATATGAATTTTTCAAAATAGGAACTATTCTGTTAAAACTGAAAATGAAATTAAAGAAAAGGGCCTAATGGGCCTAAACTATAATCGAGCGTAATATAACCTAAAAGGGCCTAGGGTTAAACTAAACGGGCCGCTAAATAAAAAAATAACCTAACTAAATAAACCAGAATAAACCGGCCGATTTTTTATAAAAACATACTTTCGGTAATCTAATCTAGCCGCTGGTTGGGGATCTGGACGGGGAGGAGTTCTCCTCGGGCTTACCAGGCTGGCGGCGGCGGGCAAGGGCGCGTAGAAAGGTGCCGAGGGCTCCGGCCATCGGGGAGGTCGGGGAGGGTCATCGGTGCGACGAGGTCGAGGCGATCGTGGAGTCGGGGGGGTCGGGAGTGGCTAGGGCGGCGACGCAATTTAGAATGGCGGCGCGGGACTCTGTTCCCGTGAGCTGCAAGAGAGGGAGGGAACGCCAGGGGCTAGGGGGAATGGGTGGAGGGCCGGGTTTATATAGGCGGGGCCGGCCCGCAACGGGGGGCGTTTCGAGATCGATCCCGATCTCAGGATCCGCGACCAAGGGCGGCGACGGCGTATGCGAGGGGTTGAAGAGGAAGGGCCACCTGCCGAGAGAGGGAGGGGTGCGGGCGATGACCGACGCCAAGGTTCAAGGCAGGAGGTGAGGCCGGGTCTTGGGCACTGGGTTGGCTGTGGGCCTGTAAGGTGGTGGGGTTTTCATACTGGCTGGGCCAGGTTTCAATGCTCGGGGTGGTTTTTTTTTGAATTTATTTTTAAATAAAACAAAACAGAAATATCTTTTAAATATAAATATTTTATATAGGGTATATATATACCAAAATGATCAGAATATTTATCATTTGAACATTTTTCCAAAGGCAAAATCCAAACTTTATAAAAATCCATTTTTTCAAATTCAAATAAAATTCAGATTTGAATCCAAAACTTTTGGCAATGTTTTCCTCCGATACTTTTGGAGTGTCATGTTTACCTCTCATACTTTTGATCAAGTATTTATCGTGCATAGTTTTTGAAATGTTTCCACTTGCCAAAGTTTGAATTCAAATTCAAAACTCAAAATTCTCCTAAACTTCAAATGGCATTCAAATTCAAACAGATGCATAGGATGCTTAGCTATAATTGTAAAACATTCCAAATAGGAAATTTGGGATGTTACAAACCTACCATTTTAAGATGAATCTCACCGAGATTCGGGTTGGCTAGCAAATAGGTGCGGTGGTCTCAAGAAGGTCTTCTTCGGCCCCGTGTGGCTTTCCTCGTGGTGACTCCACAGACCTTGCAAAATTTGATGACCTTGTCAGGTGACTCGCTATGCCTCGAGAATTCGGACGGTTTCTCCTTGTAGGTCGATCACCGCTGTATGGCCTCTAGGGGCACCGTTCTCAACGGAACATCGCCATGTCGGCATGACACTTCTTCAAACCGAGAAACATGGAAGACATCATGAACTCCGACAATCCTTCCGCAATTCCAACTTCAAGCAACCTCCACGACGCTCGAGGATTTTGTAGGGCCAATGAATCGGGTGCTAACTTTCCTTGACACCAAACCTCTGATTCCACGGCGGAGACACACGAAGATATGCTCGGTCTCCGCTTCGTAAGTCACTTTGCGCCATCGTCGCACTTTCCGTCTCGACTGTATCTTGAGCCTGCTCTCAATCAGCTTGACTTTCTTCGAATCCTCGATAAGATCGGACCGAAAAGTGATCGATCTCCAACACTATCCCACAAGAATGGTGTTCGCACCTCCTTCCGTGATAGAGCTTCGAAGGGCCATCTTCGCACTAGATTGATAACTGTTGTTGTATGAGAACTCATGTATGGCAAATTATCATCCCAGCTAGACCCATAGTCTAGCACACAAGCTCTCAACATGTCCTCCAATCTTGACTTCTCCGGCCCATCTCGCTCATGGATGAAAAGCTGCATCAATTCCAGCCTTGTACCCAAAGTTTCATGCAATCGCTTCCAAAACTTTGAGGTAAACCGCGTTCCTCTATCTCGACACGATTTTCCTCGAACTCCATGCATATACGATCCTCGGTCATGTATATCTTGGCCAACTTAGCACTGGTATAGGTAGTCTTCACGGAATGAAGTGAGCTACCTTGGTCAAACGATCAACCACTACCCAGATAGAATCATAACCTGAACGGTCCCGGTAATCCTGATGAAATCCATTCCAAGTTTCTCCCATTTCCAATCGGGATCGCAAAGGTTGAAGTAACCCGCTGCTTCGATGTTCTCGCTTTACACGCTGACAAACATCGATACCGCTACGCATCGCAATATCCTTCTTCATACCGTCCACCGTAAACTTCCTTCAAATCCAGGTACATCTTGGTGTTGCCGGGTGAATCGAGTACGGTGAATCATGAGCCTCCAAGAATTAGCTTCCGAGTTCGGGATCATTGGGCACATAAATACGATCCTCGAACCATATAGTTCCGTGTTCATCCACGAAATTTTAGCTTTTCCTTCACTCATCTTGCTTTATCTCATCAATTTCCTTGTCCGACTTCCGGCTTCACGAATCCTTTCGCCAAAGTGGACTGAACTTCCAGAGTTGCAAATATCCTCTTGAACTATCTCCAACGGAGATCTCCGAGGTCATCGACTAACTCCGGGTAATCTCCGCCGTAAGAGTATTCACATAACTCTTACGGCTCAAAGCATCTGCTACAACATTAGCTTTACTGGGTGGTAATGCTCTCATGTCGTAGTCCTTATCAACTCTAGCCATCTCCTCCGCTCGAGGTTCAATTCTTCTGAAAATATACTTCAAACTCTTGTGATCTGTAACATCACAACGCTTCGGCGAGGAAATGTTCTGTGTCTTGAGTGCATGCACTACGGCCGTAACTCCAAATCATGTGGCATAATTCATCTCATGAGGTCGAGCTGTCTGGAGGCATAAGCTACAACTTTACCTTCCTGCATTAGTACTCATCCAAGTCCTTGACGAGAAGCGCACAATAGACCTCGTATTCCTTGTGTATGTCCGCAAAATCAAGATCGGGCTGTGACCAACCGCTTTTCAATTCCTGAAAACTGGCTTCACATTCCTCGTCCATACTACTTGGCTTCTTCTTCAACAGCTCCCATGGGCTTGGCAATCTTCGAGAAGTTCTCAATAAACCTCCGATAATATCCTCGCGAGTCCAGAAAATCATGGATCTCCTTGATCGAGGTGGGTGATCGCCAATCGGTGATCGATTCAACCTTGGGGATCAATCGCTATTCCTTCTCCTGAAATAACATGTCCGAGGAATCCAACTTCCTTCACCAAAATTCACATTTGCTGAACTTGGCATACAACCGATGTTTCAAGTTTCTCCGTAACTAGACGCAAATGTTCCTTATGCTCTTCCTCGCTCTTGGAGAAAATCAATATATCATCGATGAACACCACGACAAACTTGTCCAGATATTCCATAAATACCTTGTTCATCAAATTCATGAAGTACGCAGAGCATTAGTCAATCCAAATGACATGACGGTATACTCATATAAACCATACCGGTAGTGAATGCTGTTTTGGGTATATCCTTTTCACGAATCTTCAATCGATGATACCGATCAAGATCGATCTTAGAGAATACCTTGGCTCCAACTAGCTGATCAAACAAGTCATTAATCATCGGCAGAGGGTACTTGTTCTTGATGGTTACTGCTCAACGCACGATAATCCACAACCATCCTCAAGCTTCCATCCTTCTTCTCTACCAAAAGAACTGGGCTCCTAAGGTGATGAGCTTGGACGAATTACCTTTCTCCAATAACTCATTAATTTGATCCTTGATTTCTTTCAACTCATTCGGTGGCATCCGATAAGGTCTTTGGATATTGGGGCTGGCCGCAATAACTCAATCAAATTCAATGTCCCCGTCCGTGGCATTCCCGTAATTCCTCCAAACACATCGAAATCTTGCACCACGGCACTTCCTCCCAACAACTCCCGTGAGGGAATGCACCGATTCTTCATCCGGCGGCTCGCTACATTGATCCTTTTCGCCCGGTGGTGAGCGAATAGACTTGCGGCACAACTATGTTCCTTCAAACTTGTCAACCAATCCATGCCTAGGATTACATCCAAGGTCCGGGTTTCCAACACTATGAGGTCTCAGGGAAATTTATGGTTCCCGATGTTGAGGGTTGCATGACGCCCAAGCTCCCATCATTTCTCCTCCCGCGAACTCGACGCCAAGGGGCTTCTAAGGGTTTTAGTGGGCAACCCATTTTTCCACAACTACCCTTGATATGAAATGAATGCGTTGCACCGTAATCAAAGAGTACCAATACTGAACGTGAATTCAATAAAACTTACCAACCACGTGTTCCGGCTGATCATAGACGCCCTCCACATCGATGTGGTTCACCCGAGCACGAGGGAACGGATTGGGCTTCTTCGCGAGCCTCCATTGCCATTTCCATTCTCCGCTTGCCTCCCGGCGTCGGTGGCATAGTGCCCGCCTTCCGCACTTGAAGGTGTGATGTGGCTCGATCCTTCGAGCCGGGCGAACGGTGCTGATTGCCATTATGCTTTCCATTGCCATTGCCATGGCCTCGACTTGTTGTCCTGGCGGTTGTTCCCATTTCTCCATGGTTATGACCTCCATGGTTATGATGGGTGCCCTCCCGAGTATGGTGCAAACGGGCTTCCGAGCTCCCGAGTTGTGCTTCCCGGCTGTACTTCCGCTATGCTTATCTCGCTGCTGCTTGCCTTCAAGTATGGTGGCCTTGTCTACCAGCTCCCGGTAGTTGTTGAAGGTAGCCATAAGCTGCATGCTCAGCTCATCATTGAGTCCTCAAGGAACTTCTCCGCTTATGCATCCGTGGCCACATCATCCGGGCATAGCGAGCGAGCTTGTTGATCATCCACGATCGTGCCACAAGACGGTTCTTCCGGCGTAAGTTGCGGAACTCACGCTTCGCACTCATGGCTCCAGAGACATGAGCAGGCGGAAGGCTGCTGGAATTGATCCCATGTGATGGCACCAATGGGATAAGTGGGTAGTTCTCCCACCAAGAAGCTGCAGGTCCATCAAGTTGATGGCGCAAAGCGACCTCTCAAAGATCCAGCATCCAAAAGGATTAGCTCTTCCGACTTTATGGAGCCAATCATCGCCACAATCGCCTGCTACTAGAGAACACCGCGGATTCAGCCTCGTGAATCGAAAGTTGTCCAGTGGGTGGTGGTGGATTGTTGGTGTTGTTGTTCGATTTCGATAAGTAGTCGCAAGGCATTGCTGCCGGAGTACCGGGTGAGCTCCAGAAAACCAAAGGTCACGCCCTGAGGCATCCGTGTTTTGGAGGGATGAGAAAATTAGAATAGAACAATGGTCTATGAGAAATAACACTACCCATATGAATGCACAATCATAAAACACACCAATCATTTATTCATTCCACTCAAACATGGTTCAAACTCGATTACAAAAGCTCATGACTAATCGAAATATCGGCCTAACTGATCGTTAAAAGTAAAAGATAACATGGTGGTCGACAAAAGTCTTCATCAATAATCCTTGCGCCCTCTCTTGTGGCGCCTCCTTGTGACTTCCTTCGGAACTCCCTTCATAATCCCGATCATTGCTCACGAGGGGTCCTTCATCTCCACTCTGATAAAGGTCCTCTCCCAAGTCCATCTTTTCCTCTATCGCGCAAGCTTCATCTTCGGTCGCCGACGCTCCATGAAGTCCGCGACTTCTTCCTCATGGTTAAGGAAGTCCGCGCGCCTTCTCCTCCAGCCCAGCTCACGGAACAAAAGCCCGTGTGTCTTCGAAGTTAGGCAGTCAATCTCCGCTTCCGAGAAGACACCCAAGTCCCGGATGTAAGAGAGGGAATCGCCTCCACGGCACGGATGATATCTCCATTCCCCCCGCGAGAAACCATGGCGACCGGGATCGAGCTCGCCCTCAGATTCTCTCGAGATGTCCTGCTCGAAGATCGCCACGCCCTTCCGATGATCCAGCTTGAA
>JAHIAM010015609.1:0-13865 GCA_021605205.1 Aegilops longissima | reverse complement strand
TGCCGGTTCCTCAGATCAAAGCAGGCGCCCCACCGCCGCACTACTTGGCCAAGCTTGGGCAACAGCCCTGGGGAGCCTAAAGGCATGACCGACGCCAAGGTGGAAATGGAGGTGACAAGCAGCAAGGATCCCGGCGACGCCGACGCAGGAGCTGACCTTCTTGACAGTTCCGCCTAAGTTGCCGGGCCGGGCTAAGCTTGTGTCCCTCCACATTCAGATTGACAAGCTCACGCCCTAAATGTTTTACAAGGCCTTCTGCTTATCTTAGTAATATGCTAATATAGGGATTACCTTGGTCTACTTAGCTTAAGAAATGGTGGGTTTTGTATGGCGCATCAATTACTTCGACATCGATCAAGAATTTCCAACAATGAACGGATATTTTGTGTCTCTGGATATAAAGTTCCTTTGGGTAAGAAGTACTACTTGTCATCAAAATGGATAAAAGGAGATGCATGTAGACGTATTTTAGTTCTAGATACGCCCCTTTTTATCCATTTTGATGACAAGCACTTCCTCCGTTCCACAATACATGCCTTCCATTTGTCAAAATATAGATGTATCTAGACATGTTTTAGTATATAGGTACATCCATGATAGAGCCAACCAGATGGTTGAGAACACTACAATTCGTAGCTACAGATGCAGGTGACTCCCGATGCAGAGGCGGGGTCATCATCCTCCTTTGAGAAAAAATAGACGCATGTGTGAGAGGACAAGTGCGTATGCACCTCTTCTCTTCCTCAGATAACGTACTACTAAACTCAGAGTACAAGTTTTTGTGGGTGGCACGATGGTGCGTAAGAGAAGTCCCAAGAGATAGGTTTAATGCCTCAAAAAGGACTAGCCTAGAGCTCGCCACGGCTATTCTCGCCTAACGCCCCATTAACCGTAAGATATGTATACGACGGTGCCGCTTATTGCACGCAACAGCAAGATTCTCCTTTTCGGGTTTATAGGGCTTAATTCAAAAATCTCACCAACCAAGATGGTGAGTGGTGGAATGTTTTATGTAGTTTGCAAAAGCACCTAATTAATGCTCTTGTTTTTCTCAAAAAATTATGTTTATCAATGCATTAGTTGCAATGCATGCATGCATAAAGTAGCTTGTGTCTCGTCTGATTCCAAATTACTCCACGCTATATTGAATTGCAAACCTGTTCACACCGATCACAACCTAAACGGTTTCCCACTTAGGAGCATATTAGTACCACGCTATATTGAATTCCAAACCTGTTCACACCGATCACAACCTAAACGGTTTCCCACTTAGGAGCGATTAGTACTCGGTTATAAATACTAGTATGCCAAGATGATCGCACATTCCTCCTCAACTCCTCATCCACAAAAACAAACAAGTCATTCAGCATCCTTCCCTTGCCCGCCATGGCCAGCGTGAGTTTTGGGTCTAGAGATTGCCACTAGGAGGGGCGAGCATGGAAGCGAAGCACGAGATGTCCCCGCCTGAGAGCAGCCGACATGTCCCGCCACGCGGAAGTAGCAGACAGAGGTCCCACCACGCCCGAAGTAGCACGGAGGTCCCGCCACTCGCCGATGCACAGACTGGTCCGGACGCGCACGGAAGCAGCAGAGATGTCCCGCCGCCACTTAATGCAGAGAGATGTTCCGCACCGCCCGCTGGGAAAAATTTCTCGGGCAGCGACGATCGTTACAAAGCATGCATGCGATCGCCCATAGCCGATGGATCAGATTCCGTGGCGAGGTTGCGTGATCACGGAAAGCCTCGCTTGAACAGGCTACCGCGCCATCCGGCAACTAAGGGATGGCAATGAGAGGCTCCGGCCGACGCGACCTGCCGAGGGAGAAGATTGTCCAAGTTCGCATCAGCAGGAGGAGACCAAAGGCCTTGTTGAAGAGGATCGCGCCATCGCCAAGAAACTTATGGACGAGAATGACATGCTCCGCAATGAGCGCCAAAGGCTGGTGGAGGAACGTGGATGTTCTCAAGCAGCGCCTTGAGGACACGAAGAGCTCATCGCCGCTGCTCGCAGACTAGTTCCCGCCGCAGAATGCATCAAGAAAGTAGAGATCAGCAGCCGATCCTTGTCTTCCTTCTTCTTTGCCCTTGTGTATTTCGGGCGAGCCGCATGTGGCTTTTTAAATTATCTTTCTAATTATGTAAGACAATTAATCGCCCTTATCTTTCGTGGAAGATCAATGTTATGAGGCTGGAATGAAGAAAACTATTGCCTGGCGACTTCGCGTTGTTGTTCTTCTAGTTGCTGCTGGGCTTCCTTTAGTTTCCTGGTTTCTTTTGATGTAATAACCGGTTTAGGATGTGGATTGTGTCGCCGGTTGTGAAATGTTGGGTTCTAGCGCGATGTTTGGCCTTTGTTGGCCTCTTGGGATGTTGCGATTTCAACTGTAGCTTTTAGTCCTTCGTGTTAGGCTGAGTTGTGCTGAACTTTGTGAATTGTGGTGGTTTTCAAGAATGAAACCGAAGGGCAAGCCCTTCTTGATCAAAAAAAATCGCCCTTATATATTCATCAATCTTGCTATAAGTTGCGAGATGCTATATAGGTCCGTCAATCTACATCAAGATCCGTGCTTTCAGTTTTTCTTTTTCTCTTAAATCTCAACGAGTGAGACATAGCCACGCTCATTAAAGAGAGGCTCGGCGCCATTAATGGAGACCTTGGGAGAGAGGTGGACGAGATGGAGGTCAAAGGGCTCTCCTCTCGATAAGAACGCGCAGGGTCTGATCGACGCCTCGACTCAAATAGCTACCCTACACGGCGCCTCCTAGCTAATAAAAATGGGGATGCGTATGCATGTAAATGGTACTAGTAAGTACAACGCCACGGTTTCAATAATACTTGTGTTTCGATTGTAACGTGATAGCACTTGTTCCAAAATGACTTTGTTGATTGTTAACATGTGCGCCTTGCAAATCGGATCGCAAATTTACTATTAAGATGTTGGTGCCATGTCATGGCACCAAGCCAAGTTTCATTATTTTCATGCGTGTTTTGATTTACAGGAATTAAAAACTAAGTTTCTCAATGTTTCCAACCCAGCCACGACGCCGTAATTTTGAATTTCATTCCCATTTCTTGCATGGAACCTAGAAATTTACCCGAGGACACACATGTGATTTTTCAACCAACTTTGGTGCACCGAACATGTGCTTGTATTTCAATTTTGAATTATGCCAAGGCATGACCGACCCCAAGGTGGAAATGGAGGTGACAAGGAAGGATCCCCGAGCCGACGCGGAGCTGACCTTCGACAGCCCGCCAAGCCCGCCGGGCTAAGCTTGTGTCCCTCCACATTCAGATTGACAAGCTCACGCCCCTAAATGTTTTAAAGGTTCGTTATCTTAGTAATATGCAATAAGGGATTACCTTGGTCTACTTAGCTTAAGAAATGGTGGGTTTTGGTATGCACAATTACTTACATCGACGAATTTCCAAAATAACGGATATTTTGTGTCCTGGATATAAAGTTCCTTTGGGTAAGAAGTACTACTTGTCATCAAAATGGATAAAAGGAGATGATTAGACGATTTTAGTTCTAGATACGCCCCTTTTATCCATTTTGATGACAAGCACTTCCCCGCTCCACAATACATGCCTTCCATTTGTCAAAATATAGATGTATCTAGACATGTTTTAGTATATAGGTACATCCATGATAGAGCCAACGATGGTTGAGAACACTACAATTGTAGCTAAGGGGTGACTCCCAATGCAGGGGTTCATCCTCCTTTTGAGAAAAAAAGACGGTGTGAGAGGACAAGGCGGCACCTCTTTTCTTCCCGATAACGATTACTAAACTCAGAGTACAAGTTTTTGTGGGTACGATGGGGGGAAGTCCCAAGAGATAGGTTTAATGTTAAAAAGGATAGCTTAGAGTCCCACGGGTTATTCTCGAACCCCCATTAACCGTAAGATATGTATAAGACGGTGCTTAACGCATAGAGACTCCTTTTTCTTTATAGGGCATTAAAAATCTCACCAACCAAGATGGTGAGTGGTGGAATGTTTTATGTAGTTTGCAAAAGCACCTAATTAATGTTTGTTTTTCTCAAAAATTATGTTTATCAATCATTAGTTGCAATGCATGCATGCATAAAGTAGCTTGGTCTCCATTCCAAATTACTCCACGCTATATTGAATTGCAAACCTGTTCCACCGATCACAACCTAAACGGTTTCCCACTTAGAGCATATTAGTACCACGCTATATTGAATTCCAAACCTGTTCACACCATCACAACCTAAACGGTTTCCCACTTAGGAGCGTTATCTGTTATAAATACTAGTATGCCAAGATGATGCAATTCCTCCTCAACTCCTCATCCACAAAAACAAACAAGTCATTCAGATCCTTCCTTTGCCTCGCCATAGGGAGTTTTGGGTCAGAGATTGCCACAGGGGGGCAGCATGGAAGCGGAAGCACGAGATGTCCCGCCAGCAGAGCACCACCCCGCCACGCGAAGTAGCAGAAGAGGTCCCCCACCAAAGGTAGCACGGAGGTCCCGCCCCCGCCGATGCAAAGACCGGTCCGGACGCCATAAGCAAAGCAGAGATGTCCCCGCCCCAATGCAAAGAGATGTCCCGGCCCCACCTGGGAAAATTTCCGGCAAATCGTTAAAAGGATGCATGCGATCGCCAAGCCGATGGATCAGATTCTTGGCGAGGTTGCGTGAACGGAAAGCCTGCTTGAACAGCTACCGCCATCCCAACTAAGGGAGGCAATGAGAGGCCCGCCGACGACCGCCGAGGGAGAAGATTGTCCAAGTTCGCCACAGGAGGAGACCAAAGGTTTTGTTGAAGAGGACGGCCATCCCAAGAAACTTATGGACGAGAATGACATGCCCGCAAGAGCCCAAAGGCTGGTGGAGGAACCGGGATTTCTCAAGCAGCGCCTTGAGGACACGAAGAGCCATCGCCGCCCGAGACTAGTTCCCCCCGCAAGAAGCATCAAGAAAGAGAATCGAGCCGATCCTTGTCTTCCTTCTTCTTTGCCCTTGGATTTGGGAAAGCATGTGGCTTTTAAATTATCTTTCTAATTATGTAAGACAATTAATCCCCTTATCTTTCCGTGGAAGATCAATGTTTAGGCGGAATGAAGAAAACTTTGCCGTGGGACCCTGCGTTGTTTTCTAGTTGTCTGGGCCTTTAGTTTCCTGGTTTCTTTTGATGTAATAACCGTTTAGGATGGGATTGTGTCGCCTTGTGAAATGTTGGGTTCTAGCGGATGTTTGGCCTTTGTTTTTGGGATGTTGATTTAACTGTAGTTTAGTCCTTCGTGTTAGGCGGAGTTGGCTGAACTTGTGAATTGTGGTGGTTTTCGAATGAAAACCGAAGGGCAAGCCCTTCGATCAAAAAAAATCGCCCTTATATATTCATCAATCTTGCTATAAGTGGAGATGCTATAAGGTCCGCATCTTACATCAAGATCCGTGCTTTCGTTTTCTTTTTTCTCTTAAATCTCAAGAGGAGACATAGCCACCCATTAAAAGAGGCTCGGGCCCATTAATGGAGACCTTGGGAGAGAGGTGGACAGATGGAGGTCAAAGGGCTTCCCTCCGATAAGAACGCCGAGGGTCGATCGACGCCTCGACTAAATAGCTACCCCACGGCGCCCCTAGCTAATAAAATGGGGAGCGTATGGCAGTAAATGGTACTAGTAAGAAAACCCACTTTCAATAATACTTGTGTTTCGATTGTAACGTGAAGCACTTGTTCCAAAATGACTTTGTTGATTGTTAAATGTGCGCCCAAATCGGACAAATTTACTATAAGATGTTGGTGCCATGTCATGGCACCAAGCCAAGTTTCATTATTTTCATGCGTGTTTTGATTTACAGGAATTAAAACTAAGTTTTCAATGTTTCCAACCCAGCCACGACGCCCAATTTTGAATTTCATTCCCATTTTTGCATGGAACCTAGAAATTTACCCGAGGACACATGTGATTTTTCAACCAACTTTGGTGCACGAACATGTGCTTGTATTTCAATTTGAATTATGCACACAAAGGTGACAGCTCCTCCGTAACCACGAGCCTTCTTGAGAGAAGTCGATTTGTAAGAAGTTTATACCAAAATTTGTTCCTATTCGCCAAATTTTTTAAATGGTACTACCATGACATGACACCATGCCAAGTTTCATGATTTTAAAACCAAGTTTCCAATGTTCTAACGAGCCACGATGCCCAATGTTTGAATCTTATTTCATTTTTGTGGGACCTACCCTCCTTCCATCTATATAGGGCCTAATGTTTTTTCAAGACAACCTTTGACTATTGACAAATTAATAGCAATGAGATGTTATAGAAAATTATATTATTGGCCCTTTGACATACAAATTTGAAGGTATGTTTGTGTTGCATGTCATATATTATTGCCTAACGTTGGTCAAAGTTAGCCTCAAAACGATTAGGACTATATAATGGAAGGAGGGAGAAATTCACCACAAAATGGATTTTTCAACCAACTTTGGTGCACGGAGCATGGCTTGTAGTTCAAATTTGAATTATGCACATTAAATGAACCAAAACTCAATTAATGTGTAAATAAGGCCAAACGGGGAATAATTCCAAAATTTAAAGGCACTCATGTAGTTCTATGTTGCCTTTGTAAATAAACTCAAGGGGAAACGATATCGCTTCAACTCAAAGGTGGCACGCCCCCGTAACCAAGGCCTTCGAGAAAGCTTCGGAAGAAGTTTAACCAAAATCTGTTCCTATTGGCCATTTTTTACCACAACATGGTAGTACCATGACATGACATCCATGCCAAGTTTCATGATTTTCCGGTTTTGATTTACAAGAATTTTAAACCAAGTTTTCAATGTTCTCCGAGCCAATGCCGATGTTTTAATTTTATTCCATTTCTTGCATGGGACCTAGAAATTCACCCGAGGACACAAATGGATTTTTCAACCAACTTTGGTGCAAGAGCATGTGCTTGTAGTTCAAATTTGACTTATGCACATTAAATGACCAAACTCAATTAATGTATAAAAAGACAAACAACCTGAATAATTCCAAAATTTGGCACTAATGTAGTTCTATGTTGCCTTTGTTAAGAAACCAGGGGGGGCGATATCGTTCACACTCAAAGGTCCGCCCTCTAGAACCACGAGCCCAAATCGCCCAATTTTTACCACAACATGTTAGTGCCATGACATGACACCATGCCAAGTTTCATGATTTCCAGTTTTGGATTTACATGAATTTAAAATCTAAGTTTTCGATGTTCTGGCAGAGTCATGAGCCCAGATGTTTGAATTTCATTCTCATTTCTTCCATGGGACCTAGAAATTCAACCAAGGACACAATGTGATTTTTCAACCCACTTTTGCACCGGAGCATGTGCATGCAATTCATATTTAGATTATGCACATTAAAAGTCCGAAACTCAATTAATGTATAAAAAAAATGAACCCAAATAATTCCAAAATTTAAGGGCACCTATATAGTTCTATGTTGCCTCCGAATAAAATCAGGGGAGGCCGGGTATTGTTTCCAAACAAAGGTGACAGTTCCTCCAACCAAGGCTTGTTGAGAGAATCTTTTTGCAAGAGGCTTATACCAAAACTTGTCCCAATTCAGCCAAAAATTATAGTATGAAAACAGGGTTTAGATTATCCCAACATCTTGCTACCTAGACCAATAATGTACTATGATTTGAATTCAAATAAAATGGATACAAATATTTGAATTGGAGAGGTTACATGTAGTTCATAGGAAATATGATTACTATATGATGTCTTTTGTTATCAAGATAATATTTTAATTATTGTATAACTTGACAACAATCTATTCAAATAAGGAAAATTGATTCAAATTTAGTCCATATGGTAGAAAAATATATGTTCACATGGTGGAGTAAAATGTTCATATATGATGGAAGATCAAAATGTACGACTACATCAATTATAAACCCAAGTTCACCTAATGATATATTCAATTCAACATAAATGGATTCAAAAATTGAAATTGAGATCATGGCATTTGTAATCATATAAAAGGACATTACTTTTCTTTGGTGGAATTGATTTGTTTTTTGTTGTTGTTGAGGGAAGTGCAATCGATTTGGTACCTAGGGTAATCTTGTTCTCTTTTTTTTACATTTTCTTGTAGTTTTTTCAATGGCATCTATAGCAATATAGTAAAAGGGGACATGACTCTTTGTGTCTTGTATGAATTGTTTTTACACGTTAAGTTTGTTCTCCAACAAGGAATCCGACTTGTTATCCCGAAATTTTCAAGCTCGAGTATCTTTTGTCCACCTTTTTGAAACTCCCGCTTTCAACCCGCTACGCCTTGTTATCCCGAATTTGACGCGCAGAACTCCCTCCTCATCCAAATCGCCCCGCAGCCGCAACGAAATCCCCTTCTACCCTCACCGGAAATGAAGCTCCACGCAGGTGTCAAAACCGGGGTACCGGGTAACTTACCTACATTTACGGCCCCCTGCTTGGCTCCCCTCCCTTCGCCCCCATTCAACACCGAGGCCGCCAAAACCCGAAACCCACGCCCCGGCGGCCTCCCACCGCCCCCAGGAGACTCTTCCCGACTACATCCCCAAACCCAAAGCCTCATCCACCGGACCGGATGAGGATGCTGTCGATCCTCGCCCGGATCAGCCCCTCCCTCCACCTCCAAGGAGCGCCCCGACGTCGCCTCGCTTATCGCCCACCTCAATCCCCAACCGCCTTGACCGCCCCACCGAAGCAGACCTCACCAATTTCCGGGAAGCCGAGGCCAACCGCCACCAAGGAGGTTCGCACCACCTGCATTTTATCTTTATTTCACGGGCTGCCTGCTCGATACCGAGGCATGGGCTCCATGAGGGCGCCGCCGCCACATCATCCAGCGCCTTCCCCCATGTCGCGTTTCCGGGCGGCGATTAAACGGACTAGCTGCATGCCCGCTCGCCGCGCTCGTTTGGTTTGGCTGCCCGCCGACCGCTTCCCGCTGTTTGCCGGTTTGCTTCTTTGCCTTTGCTGCTGCCGCCACGAAAGCACAGGAGTTGCTTTAGCACTGCCGGTGCACCGCACACTTGCTCTTCGCTAGTGGCCTCGCCGAAGGCCCCTGATTTAGATCATTGTTTCGCTACTAGTGCTCAACCCCTAAACATCTATTGAATGCTCTATTACTATCAATCAGTTTCACAAAAAATTCAGTTTCGACTTGAAGTTCATTTTCTTGCTTGTTCGAGGCAGCTTTACAAATCCGCGGAGCGGGGGCGCTGGGCTTTACATCTAGCACTTTTTGGTGATGTATTTTACATCATCTATTGCATGATATTAGGGTCCCACTTCGATTAACTTGTCTGCCTTGTCATGCTTCAACCTCCCCCGACACCTTAGGGAGTGCTCCAACGACGGAACCGCCCATCACAAAGGGGAGGACTTTCCCCTTTCCAAGGCCTGATCTTCCCCCTCCCGAAATACACCAAAGATCATCACCATCCTCCACGCCCAACCCAATGATGCCGAGGTCCACAAGGCTATGCCAAAGAGGTTGTACACTTGTCGCATCACTTTGTTTCTCCATTCTCCGTTTTCCAATTCATGTGAGCCAAACACCGTTGACAAACCTATGTTTCCAAATGCCTGTTTTGCACGCATTCCTATCCTATTCCCTGTTTTTCCCCCCTTATAGAATCCTCCAATTTAAGGAGCCCACAGATTTATTCATTTTTGGCCAAAGAAAACTATGGTGTTATGTCCGCCTCGCCATATCCACCCCACCAAGGTGCACCATCGAGGTGCTCACCGCAGAGATCCCCCCAGTTTTCTTTCCCCCCGATCATCTTCTCCTTGCGGCAAACCACGCCAAATTACCATCATCGACGGGATGAACCCAGGACTACGCCCGAAGAGAGGTTGCTTTGTTTGCTTACGCTATACATCTTATTATTACCCACTTTATCGCTCAATCTTGAGTTTTGATTTCCCATGGTCTCATATCGAGCAAAACAATAGTATCCGCCTACTATTGGTTATCCGGGGTCTTTATTGGTTAATGTTGGTGGGCAACAAACAATAAATGATCCATTGTCTATCTTTTTAAACCGGGTATAATCACCGCTATCATTAATTTTGGATCCATCCACTGCTTGTACCATCGCTTGATTTTTGCATGCACCCCTTAGGCCTTCAAAATCTAACTATTTTTTTATTATGCATGTCGATATTGTACACAATCGATTGAACATGTAGAGAAAAAGAGAAGACCGGATGGAATAAAATGTCATGCGACGCCGCCCATGGGGGGAAGGGCCCCTCCCCGTTCCAGATTGTATTCCAGGAAGATAACCGGATGGAGATTCGTATGGCCACCACCCTGCTACCACCGAGGTGTTTGTTTAACCGGCATGCCATGTTGGTCATATCATGCATATGGGCCTTCATTGCTTACATTATACATCTTATATGTTCACTTATTTTAGATTTGTTTGTGTGAATGCCACCTGTTTTTTTATATTTCATTATTTTAAATATTTTCTTTTTGAGATTTCAACAAGGACTACAACGGAACAAAATGAGTGAATCTACACTCTAAAATATGTCTATATACATCCATGTGGTAGTCCATTTGAAATCTCTAAAAGACAAATATTTAGGAATGGAGGGTATATGGGAATTATGCAATGCCATCTTCTTTAGCTTGCATCATATATGAATCATGCAATGCCATCCTTTTAGCCACCATCGATATGTGAATTGTATCGCATTTTTTTTCCATAATGTATTCCATTTGTCAACAATGTTTATACATTCATCTACCTTCCGCATCAGCCATTTGAGTCGGTCATGGAAAATCGAGGAAAACAAGTCTTCGAGCGGTCAACACGTCGATGCAAATTTCTTTTGGTTACAATAGCTCCTCGAGGAGGATTAGAGAGATGACCAAGATTCCCCGAGGTGCATGCTCTAACTTGGTGGGTTATATTGCCTATCATGCATATGGTGTCTTGCATTGCCATGCCATCGCTTAGATTAGACATGCTTTGTGTGAATGCCTCCTGCTTGCTTTTATATCGATATGTGAATTATGCAATGCCATTTTTTAGCCGTTATCATATATGTGAATTATGACCGCATGGAGCAGGCATCAATATGTGAATTATTCATGCCATCTTTTTTCATTACGATTCCATTTGGAAACGTATATTGAACTCTTCATGTGTATCAGCCATTTGAGCCGGTTATGGAAAACTGGAGAAAACAAGGTTTTCAGAGGAATGGTACCGTTAAGCATATATCTCGATGGTTATAGGGAGCTCCTCAGGAGGATTCGAGAGATGACCAGTCCTATATCCCACCCGAGGTGTATGCTCTAAGTTGCAATGTTTATATTTCATATGATGCATGGTGTCTTGCATTGCTTAGTTTAGACATCATTGCACAATATTGAATCTATCCTTAGTTTAGAGATCATAATGTGAGTGCCAGCTTAGTATATGAATCAATTATGTCAATTATATCATGCCATCCTGTATACTTAGACAACAATGTGAATTATTTCATCCCAACCTATTTTAGAAAGACATCATATATTTTTGTCATGTCATCCTTTTAGGTACTCATCATATGTTGAATTATGCCATTATATCCTGTTGTTATCCATCATATCTGAAACGTGTCATGCTATCCTGTTTAGTTAGGCATCATATATGTGAAATTGTGTCATGGTCCTGTTTGGTTAGACAACATATATGTGAATTACCACATCTTCCTCATACAATGTCCAGACGCTCAATTTTTTTCTTGTTTATCAGCCATTTGAATTGGAGGGGTGATGGCGTATCAGGGAGCAAAACCCGTTCTTCACAAAAGACAAGCTACCCGTCGATGCAGATAGAACCATGGTTGTACCCGCCCACAAACCAGCCCCACCACACATAATCGAGACTCTTCCAGATTGCACACTTAACCAAGGCGAGAACCAGCACAACCATCTAACCCAACCCCAAAGGATAGTAACCCACTTATAGTTGACAAAGCACCATGTCCACCAAGAGTACCCCACAAGAGCAGTTTGTAAATACCAGTCCAAAGCACAAGACCACCACATAACCCAAACTCCACGCTTAAAGCGAAAACCGTTTCGTGTCGATTCGTAGCTATGGTCCATACCCTTGCGTTGCATCACCGATTTACTCATACCAACTACTTTCAATTTGAAGGATCCAATTGAAACTCCAATGGCGCAACCGTATGTTTTAAACCTATTTTTTAACGGATTGTGTTTAACTTCGCTCTATGTTGATTTCAGTTAAGTTGTATAAACAGTTATGTTCTCATGTGATGCACATTACAAGGGTGCCAATGGGTAGTTTTCACACTTATATTCGTCTATGTTTTGTGTCTTAAAATATATGAGTTGAATGTTCTATCTTGATTAGGGAACATAAACTAGAATGATATGAACAATAAAGGACCATAGTACATAGATATATGTTTGTTTCATGCTTTATCCGTCCACCTTACTATGAACCGGTTTACCAAAATGAGTTTCAGATACTACAAGCTAAACTTGGATGTGTCTCGCTTGTTTCTCTTGTAGTATGCAAAGAATATTGGAGAAGAGCACCCCACTATGCAATGGTAGAGAAAGTAATGCGATAAGGTTCAAGATAGTGAGACAACCCGTTGGTCTCCAAAAGGTGATAAAACGATCTTGTAGAAAAGGAGAAAACCCCTGTCCTGCTTGATGTAGTGTTCGAAATCGCAGACACCACAAGCTCTTCAAACTCGCCGGAATCACTTGCTTTTCGCCCACCATGGAAGGCATCCCACCGTTTGCAAGAAGTCAAGGACCGGGAAGTCCCCAATTGATGCATACTTTTCACAAAGAAGCCGAGGATTTGCGCCAAACAAGAGAAAGTTAATGCTTGAAAGCATCTTGCCCATTATGGGTACCGGATATTGTTTTTGAACTCTTCAAGTGGTTTCAGTTTCGACTTGTTTTGCGCGCTTATATGGCTTTTGTTCCCTATTTGCACCGGTGGCAACTTGATGCCCAAGGATGTAATATTGTAATAGCCGTGATAGCCTAGCATAAGTTGTTGCTTATTTATTTCCTTGTTGTCTTGTTTATTTGTTTGCTTGTAGTCGCGTTCTTTTTCCCGGTTTGTAGTTAATAACTTATTTTTAAAACTAGGCCACAATAACCATGGGCTAATATTTTCGTAGTGACATTGGGCCTCCCAGGAGAAACAAGGCCTTCTACGGGTCAAGAAACAAGAGGGTTTACGGGCGAGAAACAATGGCCTTCTACCGTCGATATCAATGGGCCTTATAGGCGAGATCGACCAAACATGGGCCAATAAAAGTCGATTATCGTAAACGGGCTAGAGGAATCGTCGCTCATGGGTCAATAACGGGCCATCGTTAATAGGGATTTATGACGCTGAAACGAAACAACGGACCACAAACGGGCCGATCAGAACCACGGGCTGAATTTGGCCCAAGCGTAAAATGAAAGAACGGGCCGTAAGTAAACGATCGCCGAAATGAGCCCAAGAATAAATGGGCTCAGAAAAGGGGATAACATTGAAACGCCCAACAATAACGGGCCCTTAATGGGTATAAAGTGATACACGTTTACGGGCCGCCACCACGGGCCGTTAATGGGTGGGATACACGCTCATGGGCCGCCACCACGGCCGATAGGCCAAGAGTTTAGGGCCTCATATGGGCCGAAGACGCCATCCAAATGGGCCGGGAAAACGGCGATCATATTGATGGCCCGATGACGCCATCGGGCCTAACGGATAGGGCGAACGGCCTTGGGAGGGGAAATGGGCTATATGCAATGCACGCTAAAGTTTATGGGCCGCCCGCCACCCCCAAGTCAAACGGGCCGCCTTTTTACGTG
>JAHIAM010015608.1:0-12157 GCA_021605205.1 Aegilops longissima | reverse complement strand
CCACCCTTTCTCCAAGAATCTGTGTTGGATGTTCCTATAGTTGGTTGCTAGACAAAACTTGGAGAGTTGGAAGAAAAAGCTTGCCTAACTTAGCTTCGATCCAAAGGGATATTCTTGTGTAGTGTGTTGAAGAAGGATGATATCTTCATCGATTGGTCCTCTGATCGTTGTGGATCTATTGTCCTATCAACTCTTTGACTTGAGTATGGGCCATTGTCAAGTCAAATCGAACTAACGATATGAATGTTGTCTTACTCGTGGTTGATCCCCGAGCATACACCATTACATCTTTGGTCCTGACCAATGCTAACACCGTGTTCACATGATGGTGGAAGTCCAAGGATATGGAAATTCGGATGAGCTATTGTTGAGCCCATCAAGCAGAAATTGTCTCCCCATGAGTCATGTGGAACACCAACGTAGTATTGGAAACTTGTGTAAGCATTTCTTCGTGTTTCGCTCATGAAGCATATGTTTGGATGGAAGTAGTGACTTCTCTAATTCATGTGCATTTGATGTAAGTTGCCGCCATGAATTTGAGAAAGGTTTGTTTTGTTCCTTTGAATCATCCCAAGTCACCATGCATGTGCAAGTATTCTATGGCATGATAGACTGATCATCTTCATTTCATATGAATTCCATAGCACACCAAGCCACCGATTGATTTGTCAAGGAAAGGAAGTTCTTCTAAAAGCATGCCTTATGCAAGGATTCTAAATATCCTCGATCATGGTTCCCACCAACTCGGTAGTGTTTTATTATAAGACTACCATGTGGTCATGCTTGACTAGGACAAGGTGTTCACAGGTTTGTAGCGAACCAGCTCATGTTTTGAGCTTGCTATCGTAGTTCATGTCCCGAGAATCTCGCAACGCCATCTCGCCAATTTGTGTTGCAACCTTCCTGCTCGTATATGCTGAGTCTCAGTATCCTATCCCCAATCGGATCTGAATCTCAGCAGATATGATGGTGGAACATTCAAAGTGCATTTCGCTCCCAACTTGCACCGCCCTTGTGCTATCTCGCTATAGACTGCCTTCTTAGCAATTCTTGTCCAGGTTTATCTTCAAAGTGGACTCACCATGGGTTCCCCACCCTCGCTGATAAGCAAAATCATCCATTGCGTTGTCTTCAACAAGGTAGTCCACATCATCCATTCCAGTCCAAGCGCATTCATTTCCTTGCACTCCACCAAATGATCGCCAGATTGCCTTTGGCTGGTATAAAGGTTCCAATGATCTATGGATCAAAAGTAATTCTTTTTGCCACTTAAGGGAATAGTTCCGCCACCTTCTCGAGGTGGCCGTTATTGAATCATGGTAAATATTTCTCGCCACCTTGACACCATCCACCATCTTCCTAAAGCGTGAATTGTTGCCACTAATCAAACTTCGTTGTTGTTCTTCCATCCCTCGATGCATTTTGTGTCTCAACTCGAGATGTGTCACCGCTCTCGTCTGTAATGTCGATCATGTTTGCTTAATCTTCGTGAAGATCGAATCATGTAGGGTTTCCTTCTTTCTGTTGTCATGTCGAGTGAAGATCTCAAAAGCTTAAGACGCCAAGACCAAGGTGATGGAATGAACCAACCTCTTCAAGAAGGCAATTGATCATGAAGATTGTAATAGTTTGTGACCTCCCTTTCCTCTTACTCACGCCTTGAATCTCGGCCAGATTCTTGTTTAGTGGGGTGAGTTGTCACGCCCCTAGAATTGCTTGACATTAGTTGCATTAAGGCATTCATGTCATCATGTTAATTTCCATGAAAATTGAAATGGGGATTTGTGAAACCTCGTAATCACTTTTGGAAATGACCTAAATAAAAATCGCCCAAAAGGTCCAAGAAAATGCTCATGTGGTTCTCTCAAAATATTGGACAGAGTTAACCATCTAACCAATATTTTTAGGATCTCATAAGTATTTATTTTGGGCATTTGGAATTAATACGTAAATATTTGCTTTGGATATATATTATTATATACATAAAATGTTGTTCAAAAATTATGCCTCTTGTTGAGGAGCCCGAGTAATATAGTAAGCTCCGCAAAATTGGCATAATTAATTAAATTGGTTTAGTATTTTAAATAAACCAAAACAAATGTCGAAAAATAGAAAAGGAAACAAATTAGGTAAAGCCTTACCTGGCCTCACCCAAGAGCCACCCGCCCAACCTTCTTCCCTCGCTGGCTCAAAGACTGGTGGCTCAGCCCACCACAGACCGCTTGTCACCTACCTCGCCAAGAGGGCAGAGGAGGGACACGGCTGCGCCAGGCCACCTCCACCCCGCCTGCCTGCCTCTCTCCTCGCTGCTGCCCGAGACGCCACGCAGCCACCCCCGCACCTTTCGCTCTCTCGCCCCTCCCTCCCCTCGAGCTCTCTCCTCCCTTCACCGAACGCCACCGAACGCTGCCAGGGCCACTCGCCCTCCTCGCCCGACATGTCCATGGCCTCCGCCAGCCCTCCTTCCTCCTCACCAAACCTCCGACGCCGAGCACCCCGAGGCCGCCCCACCATTTCTCTCGACCCGCTGGTCGCTGCCGCCAAATTCACTGCCCGTGCCCACCCGAAGCTCCCCGACGGCTCTCGCAACCACGGTGAGCTCCCGAGTCGATCCCCTCTTCTCCGCCATTCTCTCTAGCTACCACTTCCGCGGATCAAACTCGCCGCCATCAAGAGCCGCCAGCGTACACCACGATGGCTCGGTTTCGAGCACGCAATGCCTTCACTGCATCGAGGGAACTGTGAGCACCCACCTTTTCGCCTGGGCCCCTAGCGCCAACCCCGAGCGTGCTCCGAAGTTCGGCCACAAGCAGCTCGTCAGCCGGGGCCGATCCCGCCGCCTGAGCTCCAACTACCCCACCAAGAACTTCAGGCCCTCACTCAAAGAGGTACCTTCCCGCCTTTTGGTGGCCGGAATGGCTATCTGCACTTGCGCCTGCCGGGTTCGCTGGCGCTAAACGCCGGGCGCCTGCTGACCCATCGATTCTTTGACCGGGGTTTGACCACCCCGGTCATCGACATACGGGCCCCGCCTGCCAACCACTTTAGTTAGGTTTAAACTAACTTAACTAACCCTTAGTACTAATTAACTAGGTTAGTTAGTTAGTCATCGACGCGTGGCCCCACACGCCAGATTTGACCTGGTCGGCGCTTTGACTTGTCGACGCCACCCCGACGTCAGTCGACGCAGAATATTCTTTTTCTCGATTTAGTTTAATTCAGAAAATTCAAAATGTCCTAAACTTCTAAAATTCATAGAAATTCAACCGTAGCTCAGATTGAAATAATTTATATATGAAAATGATCAGAAAATATGAAGAATCTGTTTATGCCATGATCATGCATGTTTGAACAAGTTAACATCACTGAATAGGATGAATCATGATTAGGTAATTTAGGAATAGTATTTTGAGTTGGAATTCAACCTTGTTTGAATTCCACTCCAACTAACTTGGATTATTATTGCATTAGGTAAATTCAGTACCTTAACATGATCATGCATCATATATGTGCATTGCATTGATTGTGTTTTCTTGTTTGCCGGTAATTGTCCCTCCCGTAGATTTATGTACCGATTGATGATTATTCGATGACACCGATGAAGAACTATTATCTTCAAGTGCTGTGCAAGCAAACCCTCTTGTTCATTCCGATATAATCCCACTCTCGCCTCCTGCTCTATTTTATTGCATTAGGACAACAACGACTCATGTGTTACTTGCTGCGTAGCTGAACCCCTTGATCCTTTGCATGACCTGTCATTCCACAAGAATTAGATGAAACCCACTAGCATGAGTAGGAGTTGATTGAGCCCATGTTGTGCCTACTCATTTATGCTTGCTTGTCATGCCTGCTACGCTTAGAGTTGAGTCGGTCTGATTCATCGGGAATGAATTGGAATTGTTATGAACATGTCCTATTGTGTGTGAGCTAAGTGTGAACACGATTGGTAAAGGTAGGTGAGAGGCCATGTAGGAGTACATGGTGGGTTGTCTCATTGCAGCCGCCCTCAGAACTGAGTTCTGTGTTTGTGATCCATGAAACAGTATTACCACGCATTGGGATCCTTAATGACCCTCTCGGCTTCTTAACCACCCTTGTCCACAATCCGGAGTTGCAAGTAGTTTCGTGTTTGTAGCTTGTGGGGCAACGCAACGCTGACCTTAGGGGTGGGTTGTGTGCGGTAGGCACCGTGGGTCTCGGTACCGAAAGCCTGCTTGGTATCTCGGAACCCTGCACACATCGCTCGGGGCTGTATGGGAAACCTCGCCGACTCTGGATGGAACCCAATAGGCGATAAACCTGACTAGGGACTTGAGTGTTTAGGTAGGCCGGCCGACACCCACGCTAGCTTCCGCTGAGGTTGCCGAGTACATGTCGTAAACGGCGGTAAGTGGTGGGAGCGTGTGAAGAAGTACACCGCAGGGTTTAATATGATCTATTCGAATAGCCGGTCCACGGAGAAGGACTTCGTTGCTATATCAGTTCATAGACAAGTGAAAGTGGATACCTAAAATGCGCAAGATAAGCGTGAGTGCTATGGATGGCGCTCTCGTAGGAAGACGGAGCGGTCCATAGTGGTGTATTGCCATGGTGAATATGTGGACTCGTAGCGCCCACCAAAGAGTTACTTGCAATGTAGTTCAGATAGCCACCGAAGTCAAAGCTGGCTTGCTGCAGCCAAACTCCACCAACCCCTTTTGATAATGATGCATATGTAGTTAGTTCCGATGAAGTCTTGCTTGAGTACAATTGTACTCACGCTTGCTTATTTTATGTTTTGCGTAGAGACGCTCCTCGCTTAGTAGTTCCACGTGGACTTCGACGCTTAGCTTGTTACCTCAGCCACGATCTTGTGCCTCGCAGATCTCGTAGATAGTCGCCCTCAATTTTTTCATTTATAGTTGTCTCAGACTTGCACATGATTAGCTTCCGCTTGTGCTTTGACTTGTATGTTTCGAGTGTTGGGTCATGAGACCCATGTTTGTAATATCTCGCCCCTGAGCCTAATGAATAATATTTTGAGTCGAGAGTTATGTTGTGATGCCATGTTGTATCTACGCATATTGAGCATAATGTGTATGTTTGAAATGCTTGGTATGTGTGGGATCCGACAAACTAGTTGTTTATCCTTGGCAGCCTCTCATATGGGGAAATGTAGTCTCGCTTTTGAGCGATAGTAGTCCGCCATTCTGTTCACCGGAGTCCTGCTAGCCCAAAGACTACCTGCTGGACACTTGATCTGGCCGGATGTGTCTCACTTCGCCTTATGTCTGTTCCTTCGGGAAATGTCACGGTGTTATTCGAGTCCCGCTTAGCTGCTACAGCCCGATACCGGAGTCCTCATAGCCAAGTACAGCCCGAATACATACGCTTGATGACCGACATGCTCGATGTGATTCATGTTTGCCTCGTCCCATAGGTTAGTGCCGCTTGGTTCACGATCAGCCATGTCGGCCCGGTTCTTCGTCATATGGATGCTAGCGACACTATCATATACGTGAGCCAAAAGACGCAAACGGTCCCGGCCATGGTAAGGCGACATAATTGGGAATACCGCATGGAGGCCGCAAAGTGATATGATGTGTTACATGCTAGATCGGTGTGACCTAGGATCGGGTCTCGACAATAAGTCAGAAGCTGACTAGCAGGATACTTCCCTAACAGAAGGAAGTGAGCCACTTTGGAAAGACGATCAACTATCATTTAAGATAGCATTATTCCTTTCTTGGTCCCGGAAAGCCGTGATGAAATCCATACCAACTTTATCCCATTTCCACTCGTGAATAGCTAAGGGCTGAAGGGTGCCAGAGGCCTTTGATGCTCGCTTAACACGACGCATAAACGCCACAGCTAGCAATAAACCGAGCAATTTCTCTTCATCCTAGTCCACCTGTAACCTCGCGAGATCCCGATACATCTTGGTACTACCGGGATGAATTGTGAGAGGAGATTCATGCCTCCTTAAGAATCAGTTGTCAAGATGTTGCTCTTGGGGACTACCAGGTGCCGAAAGAAAACGACACCGATCATCTATAGAGAAACTACCAGCAATACCCTTTGGCAACGCTTCTTGATCCAAGTAATCCTCAGATCATGCTTCGGCTTCTATGATATGATCCACCGTAGTAGGTTTCGCCACCAAGGTAGAAAGGAACTTGAGGAGCAATGTGAAGGTTGTTTACAAAATTCCTCATGGAGAAGTGGTTATCTTGCTGCAACATGAGATTGTTGTAATAGGATTTACGGCTTAACGATCGTAGCAGGTGCTCGAGGTTCGCTAAGCCAAACCGGTCGGTTGAGTCTAGAAATGCTTTAGTTATATGTAGGGGAATTGATTGTGGAGGAACGTAGGCTCTTTTTACTCCTTTACCTTATGCCCTCCGATCCGAGTCATCCTCTTCTCATTCGATGGGTATAGGACTAGGCTCTCTCTCTCTATCAAGTTCACGTGTTACTAATCCGTAGTAACTTATAGGATTGTTGGTTACATCCTCGCCAGTGTACTAAATTTTAGTATGCTATCGCTTGAACCGTAACCTTGATATGATGTTGTTGAGTGGTTTTGCAATCTGATTTTGAATGTCTCAAATCTGATTTTGAGCATTTACAGATGTTATGTGCCGATTTTCCCTAGAAATTTAATGCCTTTGCATTGTGGCTGTGCTTTCAGATGGCTACCGCCCCGTAACCAAGTGGTTCGCTTCACTGCTGCATTGTGTGTGTGGTCACACGGCAATGCTGGTTCGGGTGATGATTGAGTCTCGTTATCGATGGTATCCTCAATATACCGCCGAGGAGCAGTTTAGGATTTCAATCAAAGCCAATATCTATGCACGGTCCGGATTTATCCATCTTATGCCGGAGCTACCGAGCCACTTCATCGCTCTTATGGGCTCGAATCACTATTGGAATGTCTCGTGCAAGATGCAGCCTATTCCATGATGACTATTATTCGAGCTGTAACTGCCTAGCGGGCAACACTGATTTTGCACATGCCAAGATCCTCCCTAGGGCGCATGGCTACCTTCGTGGTTTGTACAGCGATGCATCCCATGAGGACTCACCTTCGCACTACTATCGAGATGTCGGAGGACAAGGACCGTGAGAATCGGCCATGATGGAGCTTTTAATGCCCGCTCACCACTGGCTACTCCGACTAGGTTTGCACTCGCTGCAAGCCGGATATATGGACATGAGGGACTTGTACTCGTGGCGGGCGAGTCTGCTGACTTTATGGAGTGGCGGAGGTTGAGGCATCACCTCCTCGGGGCCTGCCTGCCACGCTTGTTGGACCACGGCCACATCCGAGTCCTTATGGTCCACAGCCCCACAGATTGTCTGCTTCCGGACGATCATGTTCCACTTCCTGTGCTTGGGTGGTGACTTCTACGAGGACTACTATGGAGCTTCCTGAGATAGTAGTAGTATTCCTAGTGTGGTAATAGTTGTGTTTCACCGCCCGTGTGACTCGTGGAATACGACTTAGTGTGTATCGCTCCAAGTGTAGAAAATAATGTATAGAAGTTGGGATGCTTCCGATGAGATGTAACGCCTTTCCTTATAGTTGTACTCCGTCAGCTTGTACTAAACTATGAATGGTGTGTATGACCGCTTATATATATGGCAGTTTTATATTACCATTGTCATACGGATGAACATCTTTGCATTCCATGCTATCCATTACCTTCCGCACTTCCTTGTTAAATTCTGCCATCCTGGTTTAAACCTTTGCTTTGTCTCCTAGGATGGTCAACACCAAGAACACTCCTGCTGCTCCGAGCAGGAGAAGCTAGTGCAGCCGAAATGTGAATCTGCCGCAACCGCCATCTTTGGCCGAGGATGCTGGAAGGACGCAATAAGCGTGAAACCAATCACTTCATCGGAGCGGATCGAACAAAACACCGACGCCGCCAAGAAATGATTCGTTTCACTCAATGACTTCGCCAAGTCAGATCCCCAAATTATAAATATTCCGCGAGCCTCGACGCGGATGATTGGCTTCGCAAAGATCCACCACAAGCTGCGCTCCGCTAACGTGGCTGAGGTGACAAGGTCACCTTTGCCGCTTATCATCTTGAAGGCCCCTAGCCTCTCGTGGGAGAATTATGAGGCTATGCGTCCGTTGGACAAGTTACAACTTGGGCTGAATTCAGTGCCGCCTCCGTGAGCATCATATTCCGTAAGGTCTTATGGACCGCAAACGGGAGGAATTCTGCAGCTTCACCCAAGGTAGGTCGACAAAGGATGCCTACACCGTGAGTTTGGGAGGTTAGCACGTTATGCCCCAAGAAGTTTCTACCGATGCCAAGAAGGTCAAGGTTCCGCAAGGACTTAGCCCTAGCTATGCCGAGATCTCCGCCGCATGAGTGTACCTCTTCCCAAAGCTAGTCAATAAGGCTATCAGCCAAATCAAGTGCACTGATTTTGAGGCTTCGCAAGCACATCCGTGATTCTCGATCTTCATCCGCTCGATCCGTAGCGCCGGGTTTGGGTTCCAAATACGCTCTACCACCCTGTGTTCACCCCGAGGCCATCCTTGAGGCGCTCGCCCAACCAGCAAGATCTTCCACCCAAGACTTATGGAGGCCCCATCGCTAATGCGCTCCACGCCCAAATGTGATAACTTGCTTAGTGTGAGAGACGGGCCACTATATCCGAGAGTGTCCCTAACAACCCCAATCGTTGGAAAGTCTGTTACGCGCAAGCCAGCAGGAAAGTGCCCTATGTTAAACCAGCTTGCCACCGCCGGCCATGTCAATTATGTTTCTAAGAGACCTATGAGGATCCCAACGCCGCCCTCGGACGCTTCTTGTTAATTGCCATCCGCAACCGCTCTTTTGATATCGAGCCTCATTCATTTATTTCTCAGAGCTATGCTCGATTGCACAACACCACATTCTCGTGACATGCCTACCTCCATGGAAATTAAACTCCGGTTCTAGATGGCAAACCTCAGAATAAGTCATGGAATGAGATTCTTGTCATGATTAGTCTTTCTTGCATCTCTAATAGCTCTTAAGTCCTCGGACATAAACATCATCTTGGGTATGGACTGGATGTCACCATTATGCTAAGATTGATTGCTCTACTAGAACGTCAACTTACCCATCCTTCGGCAAGAAGGAATGTTTTAACCCGAATGTCTAAGCGCCAGCTTTACCCTTAAATGCCAACCCCTTCCGCACTCAAGATATTCCGTAGTATGTGATTTTCCTGATGTCTTTCCGAGGAACTGCCAGTGTTCACCCGACAGGATGTCGAGTTCGTGATAGATCTTGTTCTAACCGCCCCAATCTCTAGAAGACCTTATAAGATGGCACCCCTAGAACTAGCTGAACTTAAGAAACAACTCGATGAGTCCTGCAAAAGGTTTCATCCATCCTAGTTCATCTCCATGGCTTGCCCCCCTCTTCCAAGAAGAAGGATGGTATGGATCGGATGGTTGTAGATTACCGATTGCCAATTTGGTCACTATCAAGAACAAGTATCCGCCCCCAGATCAACGATTCGTATGACCAGCTCGCTGGATCCTCGCCTTTTTCCAAGATGGATTTGAGGTTGGGCTACCATCAAATCAAAATCAAGAACGGGACATTCCTAAACGGCCTTTGTCACCGTTATGGCCAATACGAGTACATGCCATGTCCTTCGGATTAACCAATGCTCCAGCCACCTTCTCTGGTTAATGAACTCAATCTTCATGGAGTATTTGGATAAATTGTCTGGTATACCGATGATATACTCATCTACTCCAAGAATGAGGAAGAACATGCAATATCTAAGGCTAGTATTGATGAAACTTCAAGAGCACCGCCTTTATGCCAAGTTCTCTGTGAATTTTGGTTACCGTATGACCTATCTAGGACATGTAATTTCGTAAGGGCATTGCTCTCAATCCCGAGTGAGTTCAAGCCGCCCTGATTGACTCCACCTGAATCGGTCAAGCAAGTTCGAGTTTCTGCTTAGCGAGCTATTGCCGTCCGAGAATTTCTAAGGTTGCTAAACCTCTAACGAACTCCTCAAGAAAGATAAAAGTTCGAATGGACGCCATAAGGCGAAGTTCAGCTTTCGAACTAAAAAGACGCCGACATCCTGCTCCCGTGATTTGTTCCACCAGATTTCTAAGGACTTTATTATCTATTGCACGCCGACAAGGACTAGGTTGCATACTCATGCAAGATCGCATGTGATTGCCTACGCTTCTATAGCCAGGGCCCACATGAGGATAACTACCCCACACAATCTAGAGCTTGCAGAAGGGTTCATGCACTCAAAACCTCGGCGACATTACCTTCGGTAATCGCTATAAATCTACATCGATCACCAAAGTCTGAAATACATCTTCACCCAACCGGATTTGAATTCGTGCAAAGACGCTGTCGAAGTTGATTACAGATTTCACTTAGGAATATCTTACACCCTGTGCAAGGCTAACGTCATGGTCGACGACTAAGTCGAAATCTTGTTGTAACAATCTGATGTTACAACAAAGTCAACCATTTCTCCACGAGGAATTTCGTAGTTTAATCTTCACATTGTTCCTCGAGGATTCCTTTCCACCGGTGGCTAAACCTACCTTACGGATCAGATCATCAAAGCAGAAGGTAGATCCGGAATCTCCTCAGATCAGAGAAACATCAAGAAAGGAGTCACAGATTGTTTCTCCATTGATGAACAAGGTGTCTGGTTCTTTGGAGACCGCCTAGTGGTTCCTAAGGTGCGCAACTCGAGGCGATTGATCCTTAAGGAAGCTCATGACTCTCCTCTCACCATTCATCCCGTAGTACTAAATGTATCAAGACCCACGCCAGAGGTTTTGGTGGACTAGGATGAAGAGAGAAATCGCCAATACATTGCTAATTCTGACGCCCTGTCGCGAAAGTTAAAGCAGAGCATCAACGGCCTGCGGGTACCCTTCAACCTTTGGAAATTCCTGAATGGAAATGGGATAAATCGGTATGGATTTCATTACCGGGTTTCCAGACCAAGAGAGGGAATAATGCTATCTTCGTTGTCGCCGATCGCCTCTCCAAAGTAGCCCACTTCCTACCCGCTCGGAGAGTATAACCGCTAGCCAGCTAGCTGATTTGTACATCTCTCTAATAGTGTCTCTTCATGGTGTTCCATTAGAGATTAACCGCACCTGGAAGTCTCTTCACCTCTCGATTTTGGGAAAGCTTCCAAAACGCTATGGGAACTCGTCTCCTTTAGCACCGCTTTCCATCCCCAATCAATGGTCAAGTAGAACGAACAATCAAATCCTAGAGGATATGCTTCGAGCTTCAATCTTTTCGCATGAATTGGGAGAAATGCCTTCCATTCTCGAAGTTCGCTTATAACAATAGTTATCAAGCCAGATGGGCAAAGCCCCTTTCAAGTTCTTTATGGACGGAAATGTCGAACGCCTCTTAACTGGGTCAAACCGGGAGAGACAACTTTGGCCCGGATATGATTCAGGAAGGTAAGAGCAGTTTGCTGTTCGTGAGAATTTGAAAACAGCCCAATCTCGCCAAAAGAGCCAATATGACCGCAAGCATGCCTATGACTTATGAAATTGGCGAAGGCTTACCTTCGGGTTACTCCTTTGAAGGAACCCATCGATTCGTATCAAGGCAAGTTGGCCTCGTTACATTGGACCCTTTCGATTCTTGCCAAACGAGGAGAAGTTGCACCAATTGAACTACCTCCGCATCTTCCAAGTCCATGATGTCTTCCACGCTTCCAACTCAGCCGCTGTTTCTGGATCCTATCCGGGAGTGGACCACTAAACGCTTGATCTCCAAGATAACCTCACCCATCGAGAATATCCCGCTCAGATTCTCGATCAAGCCGAGCGCATACCCGACGCCGGAATATCAAGTTTCTAAAGGTTCAATGGTCAAACCATTCCGAGCAAGAAGCAACTTGGGAAAGGGAGGATCGCCTTCACTTGAGTATCCCACCTTTTTCGAATAGATCCTAAATCTCGGACGAGATTCTTTTGAGTGGGGGTGAGTTGTCACATCCCAGTTAGACCATGCATTAGGTGTGCATCATGTTTAAATTTCATTTGAATCTAAATGGGGAAGGCAGAAACCCTTAACACCCCCCTTGATTCAACTAGGGTTTACTAAAAATTATTTCAATGAACCTGAAATGCCCTTCAAAATGCTCA
>JAHIAM010015605.1:0-17533 GCA_021605205.1 Aegilops longissima | reverse complement strand
TGTTAATATAATCTCTATGTTAATATTAATCAATGACACCGTTTGAGAAATGCTACTGTCTTGCTTTCTTTCCCATTTAGATAAGGTAGATGCTTCTTTCTGTTGGCTTCTATGTCATCCACCGTTATTGATCACTAATTGTTTCCTTTGCACCTCTGTGTAAACAGGGTTATCTACTTCACCTCATTGCCATTGTGAACTTTTGTTGCAGTGCACAAAACACTTTTGTTTTAAGAGTGTTTTGTGCAGTTCAACCAAAATGTCACACCGACAACGTTGCTTGATTGCTTGATCTTAGTGGAACTGCACAAGAGGAGATCTTACTTCCTATCCGTTAAGGCGAATTTGGTTCAGATCTTCTTCTTGTGAATTGTTTGAATTCCACATCATGAGAGGTCAGTACTAGCCTTCTTTCACATGATTCTGCAGTGTGCTTTCACATGTTGTGCTACTTGTACGATAATGTTGCTTGATTTTAGTGAACTGCACAAATCAGTGGAAAAACAATTGCTCGTTCTTTTTGCCTCTTCTTTTGTGCAGGTATTAAACATTCTCGGAATGGCCCGAGGTTTGCCAAGCGGCCTTGGTATAGCACCGGTAGACCGCTTGTCAAGTTTCGTGCCATTTGGAGTCCGTTTGATACTCCAACGGTTAACCGGGTAACCGTAAAAGCCCTCTTTGTGTTGCAGCCCAACACCCCTCCAAAGTGGTCCAAAACCCATCCAAACCCCCTCCATGCTCTCGGTCGTTCGATCACGATCGCGTGGCCGAAAACCGCTCTTCATTTGGACTCTCCTAGCTCCCTCTATCTATAAATTAGCCCCTCCCCCCGAAATTCGCGGATGAATTCCACCCTAACCCTAGTCTCCTCCTTCCTCCCGCCGCCGGACACGTCCACCCCGCGCCCGGACATGTCCAGCCGTCGCCCCGTTGAATCCGCCGCCGCCACGTGGCCCGCCGCCACCTCCCACCGCGCCGGCCCGCCATGCCCGGTCAGCGGGCCTCGAGCCCGCAGCGCCCGCGCCGCCATCGCCTTCCCCGCCGTCCCGTCTCTGGCCAAGGCCGCCTCCCGCCGCCGCTCCACCCGGCCGTCCTCCGCCACCGACCTTGCCCGCCTCCCCGCCGCCATCCGCGCGCCCGAGTGCCCGCCGTCGTTCCTCGTGCCCGCGCCTCCTCTCGTCGCCCCTTCTCGCCTCCGCCAGATCCGGGCGGCTTTGCCGGATCCGGCTGCCTGCGCCGCCCCGCCGTCGTCAAGCCTCGCCGCCGGCCTCCCCGCTCGCCCGAGCCCCGGCACCGGCCTCCTCATCGCCGGATCTGGGCGGGTGGATGAGATCCACCCGTCCCCGATCCAAACACTCGTCCCCGCGCCCGGATCTCCTCGTCCCGCTCGACCCCGTCCAGCTTTTCGGAGGGTAAAAATTCGACCAAGTCCCTGAGATTTTGACATTATCGTGTCATGTTCAACGCATCATAACTTGTTGCATACTGCTCCGTTTTATGCGTGATATATATCAAAATGTTCGATGTGAGATGCTCTACATTTCATTCCATTGCACCATGTTCATTTGAGTTTATCTTGACGCCTGAATCATCGTTGCAAGAGTGCTATGTGATGTTAATCTGCTGAAACAGTTATAACATGCTCATTTGTCATTTTTCCCATGTTTAATGTGTGCCTCCTATGAACTTGAGCCCTACATGTGTTTTGAACTATGTCATTCCATCTTCACATTGGTGCCATCCATGTATTTTTTGGGTCTTTTAGTGAGTGCATCGAGCTTGTTAAGTAGGGAACTTGCTGTTGCTGTTTTGCTAGGCTGATTCTGTTATATTATGATACTATGTAAACCTGCTGCTACAAGTCATTCTATGCATAATCTGGAGATGTTAACTAAGGATGTTTTGTTATACATGTCTTGTTCTATCCATCCATTCCCTTTGTTGCATTTATAGTCTGCTGTAACTTGTTGTAATCTTGCCCTCAAGATTGCTAAATAATGTTGCTGTCAGCCTGTTAACATTAAGTTCAATGTTGCCATGATTGTTGTTAGTTGTCCATGCACCCTATGAACTTGTTATTGCCATGTTTAGCTTCATAAACATGTCTTCTTACTGTTGGTTGCCTTTCCATGCCATTTATTGCTCTGTGGTGAGTGGATCAAGCTCACCAACATGCCTACTTATTGCTGTTCCTGCCATGTTTGAATCTGTCATATAACTTGCCATGTTTACATGGGTGCCATCGTATCTTCTGATCCTTTTTGGCCCATGGTCATTAAAGGACTTTTGTTCTATGAGATTAGTAGATTCATTCCATGCCTTATTTTACTATGATCAGTTCTTGTAGCATGCTGTTTGATAGCTCTAAAGATTGCAACCTGATGTTATTTCTGCAAAGTCTGAAACTGTTATTATTTGCAATCTTTCCATGCGTGTTTGAGCATGTTCTAGTGATTTCTGGAGATAGCTCATTGTTCATGTTTTGTCATGTTTTACCTGTACTTCATGCCCATGCCTTTCGTTTTCACGTTGAGATGCTGTAGCATAGTGTTTTGATGCTTGCAATATGCCTAGTTGCTGTTTTGGACAGATTGTTGCTATAACTTGTTTCATGTGTGTGTGTTGAACCGTTGCTCCGTTTTGAGTGTGCTCTATATAAAACTTGCTTGATTTTGCATGTAGTTTCATATTATCATGTTTCATCCATGTTTTGAGGTGTTTGTTTGATGTTTGTATGCATTTTGCATCAATGCCATGTTTATCTTGTTTTGCTCATATCTTCTAGGCCGTAGCACCAAATCTAATGAACTTTATATGTAACTTGACTAGAATTTCGTGTAGATCATCGTGGTGCATCTTAACTTGCTGTTTAACAACTTTAACATAAGGTTTATTCAGATATGGACCAATTTCGAAATTTGCATATGAGGACTTACCGGATTTGTTATATGTTGTTTCCGGCCTCATTTAACCTTGCTTGGATGTGTTGCTCTTGTATGCATCATCTCTTGCCATGAGTAGCTTCATGTAGCCTTGTCATGCATCATGCTTGGTTGTGCATCATGTCATGCCTATGTGTGGTGTGTTTACCATGTTGTGTGCTTCTTCTCAATAGTTCCCGTTTCGTTGCGATCGTGAGGATTCATTCGTCTACGCTTGGTTCGTCTTCGTGGCTTCATCTTCTTCATGGAATCGTTCTTCTTCCTAGCGGGATTTCAGGCAAGATGACCGTCACCTTGGATCTCATTACTATCATTGCTATGCTAGTTGCTTCGTTCTTTCGCTATGCTGCGTTACCTACCACTTGCTTCAAGCCTCCCAAATTGCCATGAACCTCTAACCTTTGTAGCCCTTCCTAGCAAACCATTGTTTGGCTATGTTACCTCTTTTGCTCAGCCCCTATTATAGCATTGCTAGTTGCAGGTGAAGTTGAAGTTTGCTCCATGGTGGACAGGTTTATGTTGGGATATCACTATATCTCTTATTTAATTAATGCATCTATATACTTGGTAAAGGGTGGAAGGCTCGGCCTTATGCCTGGTGTTTTGTTCCACTCTTGCCGCCCTAGTTTCCGTCATATCGGTGTTATGTTCCCGGATTTTGCGTCCCTAACGCGGTTGGGTGATTTATGGGACCCCCTTGACAGTTCGCTTTGAATAAAACTCCTCCAACAAGGCCCAACATTGGTTTTACCATTTGCCTCACCACCACCTACATTTCCCTTGGGAGTAATTAACCCAAGGGTCATCTTTATTTTAGCCCCCCCGGGCCAATGCTTGTCTTAGTGTTGGCCCAAACTAGAGCCACTTGCAGTGCCACCTCGGGGAAACTTGAGGGCTGGTTCTAGTTATGCGTCTTTACTCATCCGGTCGTGGCACGAGACGAGATCTGGCGGCTACTATCGGGATGTCGGCCGCAGCGGGAGGTCTTGCTGGTCTTGTTTTATTCTTTGTCGAAATGTCTTGTAGCCGGGATTCCGAGACTGATCGGGTCTTCCCGGGGAGAAGGAATATCCTTCATTGATCGCGAGAGCTTATCATGGGCTAAGTTGGGACACCCCCTGCAGGGTTTGAACTTTCGAAAGCTGTGCCGCGGTTATGTGGCAGATGGGAATTTGTTAATATCCGGTTGTAGTAAACTTGAAGTAAACTCTTCTAAAATACACCAACCGTGTGCGTAACCGTGAGTGTCTCTTTTCGGGGTTGAACGGGAGGAGAACACGGTTTATGGGTTATGTCTGACGTAAGTAGGAGTTCAGGATCACTTCTTGATCATTGCTAGTTTCACGACCGTTCCGCTTGCTCTCTTCTCGCCCTTATTTGCGTATGTTTTAGCCACCATACTTGCTTAGTCGCTGCTGCAACCTCACCACTTTACCCCTCCCTTACCCATTAAGCTTTGCCAGTCTTGATACCCATGGTAATGGGATTGCTGAGTCCTCGTGGCTCACAGATTACTACACCAACAGTTGCAGGTACAGGTTGCGATGATCTTGACGCGAGAGCGATGTTTGCTTGTTTGGAGTTCTTCTTCTGCTTCTTCTTCGATCAGGGGATAGGTTCCAGGTCGGCAGCCTGGGCTAGCAGGGTGGATGTCGTTTGAGTTTCTGTTTGTGTTTCATCCGTAGTCGGATGTTGATCTTATGGATGATGTATTGTTGTATTCGTGTAGCATTGTATCCCCTTTGTATGTATCCCCATGTATTATGTAATGTTGATGTAATGATATCCACCTTGCAAAAGCGTTTCAATATGCGGGTCTATCCTTGGTGGGACCTTCGAGTTCCTTTTGGATAGGGTCGCATATTGGGCGTGACATGTTGGTACTCACCCACTAATTTCATCCATATGATTGAGCTTTGTCATCTCTATTGGTGTTGTGCTACTGTTTAGATACTGTCATGAAAAAGTGGTATTGTCCTTGAGAAGTGCTTCATCTGTGCTGTTTTAAATATTTCCTTTCCTTTTTTTCGAGCAAACAGGGATCATCTTCCTCTGAAGAAGAATATGGAGTACGTGAAGTGACTAGTTCCGATTATGCCAGGATGAAGAAGCCTTGTCTGTCTTCTCATCAGAAGGAGCAGTTGAAGGATGGTTACATTACTCCCCACAAGACCAAACTAACTTCAGCTCAGAAGGACTGACAAATCTCCATTTTTTTGCTGTGATCTTGAGTACAATGTTGTTCTAGGATTCTTTCCGGTGAGTTCCATTTTTCTAAAGTGTGCTCTACATGGGCCATGTATGTGCTGTTGAAACTGTCAATTCATAGTATAGTTTGCTTTATACTAATCTCTTTTTTGTATTTGTGCAAACAGGGTGCTCGACTTGATTTCAGCGGGGCTGCACAAAATGTTCATCAATACATTGAATCATTCATTTCCACCACAAGAAAGGAGGTGCCCATAAGTTCAAGGTGTTGCAACATATAAGGCGAAATCATACAAGCTACGTGAATTTGGTTGATTTTGGTGGAACGCACAAAAAGAACAGCTGGTTTATTTAGCACGAGGTGCCATGTCAATGTCCGAACGATGGCAAACCCTGCCCATTCCACAATCGTAGGCATTTGATATTTTGGAATGGGACAACCTTGTCAAATTTGGTCATTGATTTTAGCAAGATATCGTTTGATATATTTGAATGGGGCGCCCTTTCTTTGTCGTAGCGGCGATTAATTTTTCTTTATTCTTTAGTTGTCAAGTAAATATTGCCTCGACATGTGAGTCGCCGAGATGCATAATCATCGATTGTTTTGAATGTTCTCTATGAATTGCCGTGCTGTGTATTTGATTGCAATGTCTGAAATGCTAAAAAGCTGTTCAAACTCTTTCTACTCATACATTCCCTTTTACTTAGCACATTGTGAAAGTGCATACTTTTTGTATCTGATTGGTCAAAGTAGAGATGCTTTGACCGACAAAACTTGTATGCAGACTAGAAAGGACGGAGGAGTACATGTGAAATCTGCAAACATGGTGATCACCATGGGAATAATGCTAATACGTATTGTTTTGCATGTTCATCCAATGCCAGTGATACAGGAATTAGAAGTAAGCGAAATAAATTCATTCATACACAGTCGGATTTCATATAAACATGCCAGATTTCATTACATTTCATACATTCTTCAACTAAAAAGGGGTGTTTGTGGCCGCATGCATCTCCCGGATCATGCAGAGGCGAGTCATCCTCCTTTTGAAAAAAACTAAAAAGTGCGCTGGAGGTATAATTAATTAACCAAAGCTACCCACCTGTGTCCCAGGCGAGCAGAAGCTTGATGACTTAATCTGCAGTGCGATTGCATGAATCGACATGTGGCCTGTTGGGCCCACGTGTCGATCAGCCAACTTCACCAGCGATTAAGTAAAGCAGCGTTCTTCTCGGCCAGCTCTCCGACTCCACGTCGCCGCCAAGAAGCTAATCGGCCGTCAATGGTCAACCCGCCTAGCTTGGCTTCAACCGGAGGGTAGCAGCGGTGGCCTTACTTGGACCCGAGCGGCGGCGACCTACCGTGTTCTACTCTTCCTCGTTTTCTGTGTGGCGCGGCCTCGTTGGCAGCGGGGCGGGCCTCGGCGGAGCCGGCAATGTCCTCTGTCTCGTTGCCGGCGGGCGGCGCCTCAGTGGAGCGGTGGAAATCCTCCCCCACGTTGATGGCAGGGTGGGGCCTCGGCTAAGCCGGCGATGTCCTCTGCCTCGTTGGTTGTGGGGCGGGGCCTCGGCGGAGCCGGCGGTGTCCTCTGCCTCGTTGTTGGCGCCGCGGGGCCTCGGCGGAGCAGGGCGTCATCGATGCTAGCTGAGCGGGGATTCGACGGAGCCGGCATTGTCCTCTGCCTCGTCCTCGGTCTCGCCAAACAGCGCCTCGCCCGCTTCATTGCCCTCTTTGCTAGCCTCTTTGTAGGCGGCCGCAGCCTCCGCCACCCGCATGCGGTACCGCCAGCGTTCGAGGCGGCCCTTGCGAGCGGAGCGGCACGAGTCGAGCAGCGCCTCCTGCTCCGCCCGCTCATGGTGATCTGCTCCTCCGCTGCAGTGCTCTGGAGAGATGGTGGTTGTGGCGACGTCGGCCTGCGCCTCCCGGAACTGCTCCTCACGCATCGGCCTCACCCTGTCCATATATTGGGCACGGGCCTCGCTGATGGTCATGGTGCAATGCACCGGCGAGGATGGCGCGGAGGAGGGGGTTGGCGCCAGATCGTCGACTACCATGTTCTCCATTAGGACATCGTCGTCCTCCAGCTGCCTGCCGGCCAGCCGGTCGGCAGCAATGGCTGCCATCACCTTCCGGCGTCCGCCCGTCGAGGCTGGGCGAGGAAGCCATGGTGGGCAGTAGTGGTGTGGACAGGAGAAAGGAGCGGATACGGATGGCGTGGCTATGGCGGCACAGCAGTTTATATAGCAATGGTGGGCGGGCGGAGGGACGGACGTGTGGCACGGAGTAGCCGCCTCGGCAACAGCGTATCATTAATGTGTGCGGCGAGATGGGCGGACGGACGGCACTTGTGTCATTTGAAGGCGAACAATCGCCGCACTGAAGCGGGGTGGCCGGGCTGCTTTGAGCGGAAGCAGCAGGCGAGAGATGACTTTACTTGGATAGGATGACAATGGGGACCCACCAGGTCCATAGCCTCACGTATGCAAGTGCCTCCTTATATATATATATATATATATATATATATATATATATATATATATATATATATATATATATATATATATATATATATATATAACTATAATTGATTTTGCTTTCTCCTGGTTTCCTGACATCACGGTCCCGCCAGAGGAGCCGCCCGCCGCCGCCGCCGTGTCGCCGGACCTCGCCGGAGGTAGCCACCGCCGCCTCGGTTTTCGCGGGAAAACCGATCTGTTTTTTTTTTAAACCCTAGATCCCTTTTTAGGTCGGTTTTTTGGTTTATTTATTTAGCAAACGCCCGTTCGTTCGTTTGTTTTAACAAACAATTTTCACCTTTTAGCAGCAGACAGCGAACGTTCGTTCGTTAACCTGTTCGTCAGTTTTTCTTTTTCTCGTATTTTCCGCGACTATTTTCGATCGCGATTTCTGATCCGATTTTCGTTTTAGTTCATCTTTTCGCTCGTTTATCAGAATCATAAGATTCAAGCGCCTAGAGTTTCGTCTCAAGATCTCTTTCTATTTAATCAATTTGAACAAGTTTTTGCTCTTTGTAAAATTTGACTTTAGTCCAGATTAGTAATCAAGCTTGTTTCTTTCGCGAGCTTGAGTTTAGTTGCTTCATTTGATTTGATTCTTTTTGCAAACCGGAGTTCTTAAGTTGAACTTTCTGGTTAGATCTTCTTATTTGATTTTTACGGTGCACCTTGCTTGATTGCTTATTGTATGCTTGTTTGTTTGCGATAGAGTACCGGAGTGCGGCGTGCTACTCTGAGTCTCTAGGTTTCACGGATCATCGACAAGGCAAGTAACACTTTGATCATACCTCTTTACTACCCAGTTTTATTTCATTAGATCAATCCTCAAACAATTGCATGGTTAGGATTTGATTAAATTGTGGGTTTGAGAAGTAGATGAGGTAGTACCTATTCACCTGTTTATTATCAAACCTTTGGGAGTTACTTCTACGTTGCTTATATTGCTATGCTATGCTCGTAGACGTGGTTTGGGTTGAGTGTATTCATGACAGATGTGAGTATTGTTAATTAATGGTTAACTTAAGGTGGCAACTTTAATACACATCTGGGTGGATTGAGGCACCTGGGGAACCCAGTGTTGTCTGTATTTTTGGAAATCCCGGGGTACCGTGTGATTCTCCTATGGACTGCCACCCATGCTCAAAGGGATCATAAGATTATTCATGCTAGAAACTTCCGTGTGCAGCCACATGCCATTATGGGCTCTGGCATAGTTGAGTAAGTTGTGGGAAACCTTCCCATGGTGGGCTAGCAGATGTAGGGGATTGTAGGTGTACAGGCCTATCTATCAATTAAGGGGACCTCTTCGGGTGCGAGAAATCAAACGGAGGAGATCGAGTCTTGTGAGGAAGAGTGCGCAAACCTCTGCAGAGTGTACAAACTAATCATGGTTAGCCGTGTCCCCGGTTATGGACATCTCGAGTATCTGGTTCTTGGATTATCATGTGGATCTCAACACTCTAAATTTATTTTGTTGGGTTATTAATTACCTTTTAATTGGGATTGAGATGGGGTTTACTATTCTCAATGTTTTCAACCAACTTTGTAGTTAAATAAAATTTATTCCTTTGTTGTAGGGAAAAATTGGTTTCCTCAAAACATATTAACCATACAGCCTCCACTAGCCATATATGCATATAGTGATAGCTTTATTCTGTTCATTACTCTCTTGTGTTACATTGCCATATTCCATGTCTGACCCGTTTCGGGCTGCAACGTATCATGTTATAGACTTTTTAGGCGGCGAGTAAGGAGCCTTAGGTCGTGGTCTTTCACTTTCGGTGATGCCGTTGGAGTTGATGGACTCACTTTATCTTCCAAGCCTTCCATTAACGTATTAGATGGCGTTAAGCCATATTTATTTTAACAAGTTCTCTTTTGAGACATTCGATGTAATAAGTGTGTGATTGCCACTCGATATAAATCCTCAAGTTACGTGCGTGTCGAGATTACCGATCCGAGGATGACAACGATGCACGAGATCGACCGTGTCGAGGTCTGGTTCCTACAAGATGGTATCAAAGCACACGCTGACTGTAGGACACGACCACTGAGCTAAAGTCCTAGATCACTACTCTCTTCTCATTTCTGACTCCTCTCCATTTTCTACTCTTTAGGATGGCGAATGGAAGGATCAAGTTAACGCAACCGGATGAAGACACCCCTTTTGGATGCCACTTGAAGGAAGTCACTAGGTACCTGAACATCAGAATACCAAGCTTCACCGGGACTTACAATGCCACTTTACCAGAAGAGGAGCGCTGGATGATTCAAGTTCAAGTAATAGGTAAGTTCTTGGTTGAGTCATTTGATGCACCAACCTGGAGTCTAGGAAAGAGTATGGCAGCCCACATCACCATGGGACGCATTGGAGAAGTTTACCACAAGGATCTCAAGGATACTATCTACCAGATTTGGGCGCCGAGACGAGCAATGGGAGATGATCAGCACCGGGAAGGATAGATCGATTGCAGCTTTCATCCGGAGTTAAACCAGCACATTCGATGCCAGGAGAACCAGATGTGCGCAGGCATGACAGATTTGAAGAAGGTGATGACAAGGATCACGGAACTGGAGGAAGAACTCAAGGCCACACGCAAAGATTATGAGGAGGAAATTGTCGTACTAGTGGAGAAGAATGACGAGCTGACAAGGAAGATCGGAGTATTCATGGGAGAACCCGCGCCAGGAGGAGAAGACGACGGTTCCACTTGCTCGGAGAACTACATCATCATCGGCGACAACGACTCGGACCCCGATGATAGCGATGATGACTGTGTTGATGAAGCTGGGGCGGATATCATGGAGTCTTCGACCAATCAATTTTTCTAGACGACCACCATATCAGTAGTAGTATTCCACCATGTATATAGTATAGTCCAAGCACTTTTGTAATGATAGTTCTAGACCGATTGTAAGCCCTTGTTTGATTGATTGAGTGATATGTTTGTGTTTGTCTCATGTGCATATGGGAAGTGTTTTCCCCTAGACCTCTTTCTACTATGTTTTCTCACCTTTTCTAAACCCAGCAGATGCCTCCGAGACGCGACAATGGATTTGCTTTCCCACCGGAGCTCACTCAGTTGATCCAGCAGCAGAATGCATTGATGCAGATACTAGTCCAGAATCAGAATCAGGGGAACAACAACAACAACAACCCACCATCACCACCACCTGTTGATCACTTAGCCCGTTTTCTAAGGCTGAACCCGCTGGTGTTCTCCAGTAGCACCGAGCCGGTAGTTGCAGATGATTGGCTCCGCAAGACAGAAAGGGATTTCACCACTCCAGGATGCACAGATGTGGAGAGAGTGCGTTTTGCCGCACATCAACTTGATGGACCCGCAACATCATGGTGGGAGAATTTCACAGCCACTTACCCCATCGACACTGTTACATGGGACCAGTTCCAGCAGGCTTTTTGCACTGCCCATGTATCAACAGGAGCTATGGCCATGAAGAAGCATGAGTTTCGCAACTTATGCCAAGGAGGGCACACCGTTGGCTAGTATGTGGATGACTTTAGTAAGCTAGCACGTTATGCCCCAGATGACGTCGCTATGGATGCAGCTAAGCAGGAGAAGTTTCTTGAAGGACTGAATGATGAGCTGAGCATGCAGTTGATGGTGGCAAATTTCAGTAACTACCAGGAGTTGGTAGATAGAGCTCTCATGCTTGAAGGGAAGCAGCAGCAGATTGACAACTGCAAGAGGAAGTATGGATAAGGGAAGTATAATTCTGGAGCTCAGCAGAGACCCCGTTTTACCCCTAACTCGGGAGGACCCCTTCAGCATAACCATGGAGGTCACAATCACACTGGAGGAAGTTCGCACAATTATAGTGGCCCCAAGAACATGAATGGTAATGGAGGAAGCAACGGACAGAACCGTTCCAACCCGGCAACGCCCACTGTCGGTGTCAAAACCGGCGGATCTCGGGTAGGGGGTCCCAAACTGTGCGTCTAGGTGGATGGTTACAGGAGACAAGGGACACGATGTTTTACCCAGGTTCAGGCCCTCTTGATGGAGGTAAAACCCTACGTCCTGCTTGATTGATATTGATATTGTGGATGTTTACAAGAGTAGATCTACCACGAGATCAAGGAGGCTAAACCCTAGAAGCTAGCCTATGGTATGATTGTAAGGGTTGTTGATGTTGTGTCCTACGGACTAGAGCCATCCGGTTTATATAGACACCGGAGAGGGCTAGGGTTACATAGAGTCGGTTACAATGGTAGGAGATCTACATATCCGTATCGCCAAGCTTGCCTTCCACGCCAAGGAAAGTCCCATCCGGACACGGGGCGAAGTCTTCAATCTTGTATCTTCATAGTATTGGAGTCCGGTCGATGATGATAGTCCGGCCAATGATAGTTCGGCTGATGATGATAGTCCGGTTATCCGGACACCCCCTAATCCAGGACTCCCTCGGTAGCCCCTGAACCAGGCTTCAATGACGATAAGTCCGGCCAGATATTGCTTGGCATTGCAAGGCGGGTTCCTCCTCCGAATGATAGAAGATTGTGAACACCAGGATAGTGTCCGGCTCTGCAAAATAAATTCCACATTCCACCGTAGAGAGAATAATATATACACAAGTTCAATCTGCTGACGTTTTTTGTGGGATGACGTCACACCACTACCAAGCCATTACTTGAATTGTTTTTTACTTTACCACCTCAGCGCATTTAGCGAAGCGGTTTCCTTGGCACGTCTTGTCGAAGCAGAGATCGTGTTTCCCCTTAATCCAGGATTCTCATTAATACGGACGTGGGTATCCCAACCACGCCCGTTCGCCACGCCCCCTCTATCGAAGGCGAGTCCCAAACGGTCACGGAGACGGCTCTTGGTATTCTCCCTCTTTATAACGGGACCAAGGCTCGTTTCTTTTCTTCAATCCTTCATTGAATCCTCTCCCCGCTCCAAGTTCCAGCACCTAGAGCTCCAGATTCGAGCGCTTCGGACTTTCAACGATGTCCGGCTCCGACCTCCAGGGCCGGTGGATGCCCTCCTCCGTCACAGAGGAGGACGTGCTAAAGCTGCGGGAGGCCAAGTACACTGCTTATGAGATTTCGCTGGGTTGCCCGCCGAGGGCAGGCCATCCCCACCCCCGAGCCCGGCGAGTATGTCATTTTCGTATCCTACCTCCGTTGGGGTTTAGGCTTCCCGATGGATCCTTTTGTGAGAGGGCTCATGTTTTACTATGGGTTGGAATTCCACGATTTGGCTCTGGAGTCCATCCTCCACATCTCCGCATTTATTGTCGTCTGCGAAGCCTTCCTCCGCGTCACCCCTCACTTCGGCCTGTGGCTGAAGACCTTCAATGTGGCGCCGAAGATGATCGGGGGGCGTCAAGCGGAGTGCGGCGGGGCGGCCATAAGTAGGAGAGCCGATGCCCCATGGCCCGCGGGCTCCTTCCAAGAGGAGCTCGGCCTGTGGCAGCAAGAGTGGTTCTATATTACCGTTCCGAGGGGCCGCAGACAAAAGCCACCGCCCCTATTCCGCTCGGGACCTCCACGACGATTGATGTCGTGGGTCAACCAAGGGCTCAACTGGGGGCCGTCAAAGGACGTGCCCCTACTGCAGGGCCGGATTCGAGATCTCCAAACGAGGGAGGTCGATATGGTGGTGGTGATGCAGGTTATGCTGATTAGGCGTCTCCTGCCCTGCAAACGCCGCCCTCTCCGGCTATGGGAGTTCAATCCGGAGGGCCCACGGATTATTCAACACTTCATGGGTATGACACCCCTGGAGATGTACAAATTATTCTTCGGATCGCAAGAGGTGCGTCCGGAATTGACCGAGGATGCTGGCCTAAGCTGCAATCGCCCGGATACTCAAGTAAGTAGTTCTGAGTCTGGACATACCGTTTGTTTGCCTTTCGACGATCCGCTTTATGACCAACTTCCTTCTACACAGGAATGGATAGCGGAAGCAAAATTGACACAGTGTCCGGCCCCCCTCCCTGAGACCGCGCCGGATCCCGTGCTGGTCCGGATGCTTGAGGTTGCGCCTTCAGAGGAAGGCGAAGGGGAAAGCAGGAAAGCTACTGCCTCGCCTAAGGAGGCTCTTGAAAGAGGGGGGATCGAGAATCCCTCCCTCCAAGGGGAGAAGAGGACTGCCTCCGAGGACCCGGGGGCAAAAGCCCCTAAGCGGGGGAAGAAATCTTCGCCAGAGGGTCCTGCGTCCGGGGAGGCCCCGGCCGCACAATCTCCCTTAATGAGTCAGCCCTCCAACGAGCCGTAAGTAGAAAGAAAGGAGTTTTATAATAAGGGACATCCCTATTTGTGCTTCTGAGGATAACTAAAGTTTTTACCTTGTAGTTCGGATCTCCGTCCTTCGCAAATGAGCTCGTCTTCGGGGGACCTTCGTCCGGAGATGATAGAGAGCGAGACGCCTCCGTCCGGGGCGCCGTCGCATAGGGTGGACGAGCCTGAAGTGTAAATCACGGAGGAGCCCGGGTTTGGCAAAGCCGGATAGTTCGGCGCCAACTGGTGTACGGCTAAAGGATCTGCTTGAGAAGGCATCTATCTCAGAAGATCACCACGCATTGATGAGCATGGTGATTGAAAGGATTTCGTCCGCCGAAGGCGGGTTGCATGATGCCGTCAGGAGTTTGCTGGCGGGGTTTGAGGTACGTAAAAATGACACACCTTTTAACAGTTTTGCATATAGAATGCGCCCTGTATAGATAGTAGCCCCTGAGACTCGGTAGGTTGTCGAAATCGACAGCGTGCCGAGGATCAAAATCGCAGTTTAAATTCCGTCGTGCCGATGCAGGTGGCGGGTCGTCCGGGGCCAGCTGGACCGATGGAGTTGCTTGAACTAAGCGGCAACTCGATGTTGCGGATCACGGACATCATGTTGGTCAACAGGCGACTTGATGAGTCGCAAGGTAAGTGTTCTTGTGCGGTCACTTGGTAAGGAGCGAAGCCATCTCCTTACAACATGTGCGTGAAATGCAGATAGTGCCGCTGCCGTGGAGAGCCTTCGGGCGAACTTGCTCAAGCCAAGGAGCAGGCGAGAAGGAGTAATGCGGCGGCCTCGAGGGCGGCCGAGGAGTTAGCGGCCGAAAGGGTCGCACACTGCCGGAGCAGGGAAGAGATGGTCGAAATGGCCATGAAGTTAAAAGATGCTACCGACCGCAATGAGGCTCTCGGGAAGGAGCGCCTAGCGGGCCCAGAAGACCTGCGGAAGGCCACCGCCGAAGCCAAGGATGCCCACTCTGCAATGCGGGCTATAAAGGAAGAGCTGCGCCAGGCCGGAGATATTGTGGCTGGCAAGCCTTTTCTGCTGCGCCGAAGGTTTACGGATCCAAAATATGCTCAGCTGGGCCAACTGTGGGGTTCAGAGGATTCAAAATATGCTCAGCTGGGTTTACGGATCCAAAATTAGCAGCGAGTGCGGCGGATGCCGTTGTGCATTTTCGAAGCCAGAAGGATCATAAGACGGAAGAGCTGTTTTGGTCTCAATTCCATAGTCCGGAGCATTCACTTCCGCTAACCGACCGTTTGGCCGAGTGGGCTGAGCTAAATAGGTTGTCCGGGCTTGCTATGACGGATATAGTGACCCATATCCGGCCGGATAGGCCCCAGCCGAAGAGTTATTTTGGCTTATTGCAGCAATTTCTTGGGGCGGTGCCACATATCAAGGCGATGAAGCGGTCGACCTGCATAGAGGGTGCGCGGATGGCGCTCGCCCGTGTGAAGACACAATGGGCGAGATGGATGCCACCGCTGTTGCGACCCGGGTTTGGATGATAACGGTTACCCGCCGAGCACTATTTTGGCGAAGTCTGCGTGGTGCTCTTGTAATAGAGTCGCAGTGCTCAAAAATGTTACATTGAATGAGCGTTTATGTGATGTAAAACGATATTTATGATGTAAGCGCCTTTTATACTTGTGCGTTCAAGTAATAGAATATCTCCTATGCGGCCGTTCATGTATACGTGTGTATAACCGAAAGATGGCGATCGTCGGCTTCAGCCCCCACGCACAAGGTGCGGGGTGTTCATAAAAAATATAGCGTTTTCACACTTAATCCGGCGTCTCGGTCCTGTAAAGGAGGTGGTAGCATAGCAAGCGAGGCAACGGACTATAATGCTTTATCACTTTCACTTAGCCATGGAGTTCGAGGGTGGGGCTCGACGATAGCCCCAGGGGCACCGCGCTCGCCAATTTAGGGCGCGTATGTGCCTGGCGGAAACGGCCCTTCATCAAAGCGGAGGAATCCTAAACATTCCCATAGTCGATCAGTGGTTGACCAGGTCTCGCTGTATCATGACAGTCAGTTTTGGCTTTCTCTCTTGAGGTGCTCGCCCAGCCGAACGGGGCACAATCGCAGAGTTCTCCACAGGCAGCGTTAGCGAATGATACGGAACGTAAGGCAGCAAAACACAGGGCCGGGCAAACCCAACATTTGACCAAAGACATGATTCGGAGCTGATGCACAAACTATAATCTCAGTCATTGAAGCAATTGCAATTTATCATAACATCAGAAAGAGTCAAGAATAGAGCTTTTTAGCAAGTCCACATACTCAACTATCATATAGTCTTCTACAATTGCTAACACTCACGCAATACTTGTGGTTATGGAGTTTCAGCGGACCTTGAGAAAGATAGGGCTTATTGTGTTGCCTCCCAATGTATTCACCTTTAGGTGATGTCAACAATAATAGTCCATGCTAACACATCCAATTGGATATATATATATATATATATATATATATATATATATATATATATATATATATATATATATATATATATATATATATATATATATATATATATATAGGAAAATCCATCCTACCACCCGTGGTAGTTACCCCACATGTCTCATATACTACCATGTGGTACTATATATACTATTTTATTATTTTAAATATGTTCATATAATATATCTAAGATATTTCAAAGCAAGTTACATGAAAAAATTGCATATGAGCCCATAGTTTTTTATATTTGTGAAATACGTACATATTTGTGCGTAAAAAAGCATACTCAAAAATGGTACATACTACCTAAAAATTAGTATATATACTACCTAATCATTATTATATACTACATACTACACGTACATACTCTCGGTTTCGACAGATACTACATACAACATACAAAACGCAAGTGGTGGTAACTACCACTGCTTGTAGGAAACATTTGTCCTATATATATATATATATATATATATATATATATATATATATATATATATATATCATGATCTTTCAAACACAAGGAGCTTGCCAAAGGATAAAATGAAAAAGGGAATGGTGAGGATCAGCTTGACTCAAGCATAAAGTAAAAACATAAAGTAAAATATAGGCCCTTCGCAGAGGGAAGCAACGGTTGTCATGCGCATTTAGGGTTGATGCACAAAATCTTAATGCAAAAGAGCGTCACTTTATATTGCCCCTTGTATGTGGACCTTTATTATGCATTCCGTCGCTTTTATTACTTCCACAACAAGTTCGTACAAAGCTTATTTTCTCTGCACTAATAAGTCATGCATATTTAGAGAGCAATTTTTATTGCTTGCACCGATGACAACTTACTTGAAGGATCTTACTCAATCCATAGGTAGATATGGTGGACTCTCATGGCAAAACTGGTTTAAGGGTATTTGGAAGCACAAGTAGTATCTCTACTTGGTGCTGAGAATTTGGCTAGCATGAGGGGGAAAGGCAAGCTCAACATGTTTGGAAAGTCAATGACAATATACTTTAACTGAGATGTCGGAAACCATAAACCATTACATTGTCTTCCTTGTCCAACGTTAACTCTTTTAGCATGTCATACTTAATGAGTGCTTCACAATCATAAAAGATGTCCAAGATAATATGTTTGTATGTGAGCCTCTCTTTCCT
>JAHIAM010015597.1:0-19643 GCA_021605205.1 Aegilops longissima | reverse complement strand
AACAACATTGCATATAAGATTGTCATATCCGATCATCTTGGATCATCTTGAGAGAAACACCGAACCATACATACATAGCATACTTGGGATAGAAGTTTATCCATTTTGCATCTTATAGGTTGTGCACAAGTGTCGATCCGCCTATTGAGCAATCGTGCTAGCGTCTCTCTTGAGTTGTGCAACACGAGCGCTTTCCGTGGATTCCACATTTTGTGCTCATTCCTTGGTTGCACGACCCCATTTATCTATCCGTGTGTGTTTTTTCGTTTGCCATTCTTTGCTAGTGGTCCATTTGTTTCACTTGCAAATTTGTGAATCTCTTTCAACATTATTGACTCTTGCTAACATTTTGCATTAAATTTTGTGCCACTATCCTCACCGAGCTCCTCCATAAGCTTTACTTGTGTAGGTGTGAGAACCGACAAGGATTGGTACCAATAGTGCTATTTCATTGTCCGCATTTGAGTGAACTTGATTCATTGTCAACATCGGTCAAGGTACATTGGTATAAGTTCTTCTCTTTCTCCCACTCATATTTGCTCGAGTCTTGTGATGGATAGGCAAGGCATTTCATCTCCGGTCTTCGACAACAACGACGGCGTGAACAACTACATCACCAAAGCGTCCCTCTTCGATCTACAACGACAAGTGCAAAGCACACAATCAAGATTGCGAGAGCGATCGAGAACATCTCCATCGACATTCATCACTCCAAGCAAGGAGAAGGGACTACATCGATAAGAAGCTTGCCGCACATAAAGAGGAGCAAGATGCAAGGATGGAGGAGATTCGAGCCTTGATCAAGTCTTCTTGCCCTTCGTCATCTTCAAGGCGGCGACGTTCAAGCCACAAGTCTTCGGAGCGCCCAAGCGATGCAAGCGCAAATCGTCCTCGTCCACATCTACATGGCGACCACCATCACATTCGTGATCAACATCGTCATGAAGGGCAAGTCACCTCAAGCATCATGTGCACGCGATTACGACGAACGACATCTACTACGAGCTCAAGCACGACAACGACATCATCATCATGAAGATGCTCCACAAGCGCAAATGCACGAGTCCCAACAAGCCCTACTTCATGCCAAGTCGAAGCTTCATAAGCACAAGAGAAGACCGCGAGACGACCACCACCAAGACGGCGCTACGGCTACATCTACCACTTCGGCATCTTCGCCAAGTGTTCTCAAGGCATCTTCGCTTTTGACGCATTTGCATCTTCGCCTACTTCCCACGAGCACGCCTACATCGACTTCATCAAGTCCAAGGCGACCACCCACGAGCGAGGGTGACACTTCCATCTTCGAAGCCCTCAAGGAAGATGGCCGAGCATGGGAAACTCCCTTCGGTCATGGAGACGAGCTATGAGGTGCCACATCATATGGGCCTCCAACACCAAGACGGTGACAAGACGACGAGCAAGGGCCATCCCTTCGACCACGGCGACAAGCGCCAACCTCTTCAACAACATGAAGACGACGCCCACATTGGACTCATACTCCGAGTCAAGCTACACGACCAAGCATGGAGACATTTGCACCTACATCTCTCCGCACCCACATATGTCGAGATGCCCCAATTGCCATGTGAGGAGAGCCACCACCCCATGAGTGACATGAGTGACTCCACCATACGTGACATTGAGAGCATTTCCTATGAGAGGATGAGTGTGACCACCACTAGCCCCACACATGAGAGCATGCCACACATCCTATGTGAGGTTGAGCGCCATTTGAGTGACTCCACCCACCATACGAGTGAGAGCATCCTTGAGGGAGTGAGTGAGCCACAACACTTAGTGAGTGAGGTAGTTGACACGGCACATGAGGCCACTATGATTTCTAACGACTTAACCTCTACTCCTAGTGTGTTTTCTTCTTTGGTGCTAGGTCTCCTACATGACGACATGCCTATCCTCGACGAGTCCATCCCTACATTGGAGACGACGATGGCCATGGTGGACGATGATGCACCCCCCACATGGTTCCATCAAGATGAAGATGACAACGAGACGATCTTCAACACTTCACCTACAACACATGAGCGACCTTCCAAAGGTAACATAGGTGATGGTACTTCTCTTGTCCCACTAGTGGACAATCTTGACATTGATTGCTCCCATGATGTCGACCCACCTATTACCATGCTTCATGCTAGTGAAACTTCTTCATGCCTTGACTTACCTATTTATGATGAATATGATGATGAGCATGTTGAGTTGCCTAGTTGTGATGCTATGCTTCATAGGATATCTTGTGAAAATTCTATTGGTCACTTCATGTTTGACAATCCATTGAATTTGTCATATGCTATGAGTGAGATCTCCCATATTGCATCATTTCAATCTCAACATAGTAACTATGCATGCCCCATTAAAATAAATCCCATTTGCACTTATGGCATAGATGACGAGATGATGGTCATTGGCCTTTGCTTCTCTTGTGATGATATTGCCATGCTTCCTTTACATGATTTATGCAATTCATCTACTATTCCATGCCATGATCACATTGTTCCAAATATGCATTGTTTTGGATGTTGTCAATATTCTCCATGTGATGTTTCCATTAATGCTCATGAGGAGACCCCCATAGTTTCCTCATACATATTAGGAGATTTTGAATTCATCCCATACTTTGCATGATTCACATAATTGCTTGCACCATATGCATTCCATGAATAACAATGCTCTAGATATTGCTCATGATGCATTACACAATTTGAGTCTCCATTATGCCATACATAATAACAAACCTATCATGATGGATGACATGTTTCTATATCACGCATCTCATTTATTTGAGCATTGGCTATTTTGTGCTAACAAACACACGCACATATGCATCATGATGGATGATGTGTACATCTACCACGCACACACAATTTTCCTTTGTCTTTGTTTTGTGTAGGTACTCACATACAATCGCCAACTTCTCAATCCCATGAGTTGACGAAACGAGCTCTTGAGAGCAACAATGCTTTGGGATCCCGTGGACTATCCTTACCACCATTCCTTTTGTGCAAGGACTACGCGCATCTCTTTTACTTGTCTCTCACACGGCTTTGGGCTATTTACCACTTGTTACCTTATGCCCATTCTATCGTGTTCACTTTGCATGTTATGCTTGCTTCTATGCCTTTGCCATGCAATTGTGACCCTTGCTTGCATATACCCATGATTCACCATCACGATACTCCTATGTGTATTTGCATGCTTGGTGGAGATCCTTGTTGCTTTTGCCATGTTTATCATGTGCCCCATGCTATTGTTGATTGTTGTGTTGGGAGAGTCATGATGATCCATTGCTATTTACATATGGCCTCTCGCCAATACATTGATGATAATTTTCTCATATCTTGCTTTCATGCTTGTGCTATGCCATGTGAATTATTCATGCCCACTATTTGCACACATGACATGCTTGCCATGATTCCTTGTAGTATGTTGCATCTTCGCACTACTAGCTTGCTTGACTTGATTGATATGATTGCTTCCTATGTTGCATCGCCCATGTTCCACTATTACTTGCTTTCTTGGGTTGATGACATATATGTTCATGCCTCTCACATGATATATATTGTTCATGGTCTCTTGCCTCCATTAGTTGCATCTCTTATATCACCTTGTATTGAGTGCAACCATACTATGCTTATTGCTCTTGGAGACTTTGACATATTACTTGTGATGCATGCTTGCTTGGTTAAGCCTATTGTCTTTGGTTGTAGTTGCATCTTATGCTTCCATACCATACCACACCTTGTCCTTTCTTATGATAAGAATGATGAGAACACTTGTTGGGTATTTTACCACACGAATGATAAGTTTTGCACTTCCGCCAACCTCATTTGTTTTTCCGAGTGTTTGTCATGTTCTTTCATTTTGAAGGATTCACAAGGCGGTAACATCACGAGACAACTTGCTTATGGGAAGGCATACAAGATGTGCAACTCCATCATCCTTGAGAACCTCCTAAAGGTGACCTCCTTCCCTTTGAGCCATCCTCAAATACGCATATTGGATGGGTCACTCTTTCATTGTTGTTTCCTTCTTGTTGTCTACATGCTACATCTCGTGAACGGAGGAACGACATTGGAGATTGGCTACATGGACCTTCACATTGAGGAGCTTCAACTTATGGGATGCACCTTCGGAATTCCACTCATGCCACGACATCGAGCATTGGTACACCACCATCTCCATATTTGTTGATTGTGCTCATACATGTCATGCTCGATGGATATATCATTCTCACCACAAGTTTGCACCCTATGCATGGATTGACACACATTATGATTGCCTTGTTGCATCTTGTATTCCCATGTCATCCATGATATTTGAGCTTGTTCACTTCCTTAGCAAATTTGTTGTGATCTTTCTTGATGGCATATTCATACATAATGATCACATTGCCTACCATCAATTGCATGATGACATTCACATATTGAGCATCCATTGCTATGTTCATGCTTTTGATGCACCATCCCATTATGACATCATATTGCACCGTGGTTGCATTGCTCATACTCATAACACAATTGAGTGCACAATGATTGCATTTGTTCCCATGAATACTTTGCATCTCATTCTAGATCATCTTGATAAGCTTCATGCGCTTGTCACGACCAATCTTGCCGCACGGACCCATTCTTACATGATGGACACTTTGCGTGCGCTAACCATTGTATTTCCGAGTGTCGCTTGTGTTTGCTCTTTTGCATGTCTACCATCCCGCGACACCGTGGACTACTTGGATTGCGCCATGTCTTCAACTTCGTCCAACTACAAGTCCGCTCACGACAACCGCTTCCATGGTGATGAGGATCACGATCCGAGGTCGGATCTTTCCCAAGGGAGGGAGATGATGCGAGCATACCACGCTCATCCCCATGTACACTCCAACCACTCTCCAAGCCCCAAGGATACATAAGATGAGACCTCGACTATGCGCCATTGGACCCAAGGTGAACTCACTCCTCTTCGAACCATCACTTTCCACATGTGAGACATGGCTACTACCTCATGCATGGACCTTGCATACACTCGGTACAACCGAGAGCCACGACCATGGAGGATCCAAGGACCAAGGCCAAGCATGGAAGAGGAGAAGGAAGAAGAAGCGAGAGCAAGCGGTACTACCGCCCAGAAAAAGTACTACGCTTATCATCACAAGCGGACTACCGCTCCATCCGCCGTCCACTTCCGCAAAGTCCGACAAACTTGAGATCGAACGGCTCCAGAGCGGAGCCACCGCCCATCATAGCGACTATCACTGAAAGCGGTACTACCGCCCAAGCACGGACGTCCGCCACTCTTCATGCGTTCCTGCCGAGGCCCATGTACTGCTTTCGCCCCAACTTACCCCTTCGAGAACCTAGACTATAATAGACCCTCCTCTCATCCTTTCGAGGGTTAGCTTTGATTTGCTCATATTTGGTGTGAGAGTCCTCATCCACTTGGCTACTTCTCCTTCGAGATCAACCTCTACGGAGAAGATCCCCAAGCGGATTCAAGACCCTCCTAGGGTGGACCCCATCAAGACCTCCTCATGGAGAAGAACGGCTACCCTTGTATCCTACCCTTTGTTGTCCTTGAATCTTGTGCCACTCTATGTGTTTGATAATCTAGCACTTGTGTGATCGCTTTCTTGTCGGTTGAGTGATCTCTCTCTCGTTCTCCTCGTGTTTTCCTCGTGTTCTTCCGCTCGATCTTCGTGTTCATGGAGGGATTCTCTCCAAGCGTGAAAGATCGTCCACGGAGGGTTCCGCCCTACATCACTCTCTCTCTCAAGAGTAGAGGTAGGAGCAAAGCTCACCTAAGAATGAGCTATCATATTTGCTAACCCTAGAAATGAAGTGGAGGTGGTCTATTTATAGTCTAAGCCACGAAGGGGTAAGTGGGAGAGGATACAAGGCCAAAGGCCCTGGGCTGCAAGACAGCAGGCGGTAGTACCGGGCTCATGACCGGTAGTACCGCTTGAGCGGTAGTACCGCTTGGAGGGGCGGTAGTACCGCTTGGGTGGCCTTAGCGGTAGTACCGCTTGGAGTGGGCGGTAGTACCACTCGCTCGAGCGCCAGTTCTCTTCCTCCTTCTCTTCCATGCTTCCCTCATGGACGGTGTAGTCGTTCCTTGGCGCTTGCACTCCTCCTCGACATCCGTGAAGCTCCGACAATACTTATGCATGCACACGGAGAAGTGTCAAGTAGTATACCATCCTCGAAGGTGTCAAGTGAACACGTGTAAAGGAGAAGATTCACCTTTATGTATGAGAAGTAGAGGTTGCACGTGTCACTTGCCAAACGGACTCTTGACATGGTGATGATCAGAGGATGCTCCGCATCATCCCTCCCCTTGGGAAAGATCCGACCTCGGATCAAGACCAAATCACCATGGGAAAGAGATAGCGTCGCCGTGTTGAAGTGGACGATCACCAAGTACTTGTCATCTTGAAGCTCGAAATGGGCACTCTCCAATGTCACACCGCCTTGTGATTCCTTCAAAAGGAGCAAATGGAACAAACACTTGAAAAACAAATGTGGTTAGCGTTAGTGCAAAACCAAGCATTCAAGAGGTGATTCACCAAACAAGTGTCGCCATCAAGCATAGCATAGGGTGTGACAAAGGATTGTGACATGGTATGTAAGCATATGAATTGATCAAAATCAAGGTCATCATGGAAACAAACATGTAAACGTGAGGTAGTGATGCAAATATGTGTGACAAGAGAATAAGCATTTACCTCAAGATCATAGCAATCATGTATAAAGCGCTCGACAAATGGTCGATGGTAGGCATAGGAAGTATTCACAACACCAAATAAAATGAAGTGTCTAAACACATGGGTCAAGTGCAAGACAATCCAAGCATAATGTGCATAGGGTGTAGTGAACATATTGTGGCACTCAACACAATAGAAAGAGCAATTGTTCATCATGTGTGAGGCAATCAAGTCAAGCATGTAGCAATCAATGTGACTTGGCATATGGGAAGGAATGACATTGTTGCAACCAAACATGTGATAGGAGAAAGTAATCCAAGAATTGGATGCAACACACAAGGTATATATGTCATGAAGCATGGAAATGTGGCAATCATGGGTGAAAGCAATATCTTGCACATGCGTGCAAATGGTGCAAGCAACACATGAAGTATGATCCACAATATCAAAGCTCAAGAAGGATGTCACCTTGAAGGCATGTCCTTGTGCATTCTTCACAATGCCGAAGTGGAAGCAAATACGGTGTAGAAGCGAGTCGTGGTAGAATGTATGAGGCTCGCTCTCAAGAGCTCGAATGGTCAACTCACGTGAAGTGGAAGTCGACACAAAGTCCAAGTATCCTACACATGCACACAACAAAACAAAGAACGTATGCACATGGTAGATAAACACATCATCCATCATGATGGTTCTCATCTTTTGCACAAAACCATTAGAAGGACAAGTGCATGAGTAATATGATGCAACAATGGCAATATTCATGGCACTAGGTATATGGTGCAAAGAAGTAAGACAAGCATGCTTCACAAGAATTATGTCAAAATCTCCAAATATATGCGAGAATGCTATGGGGCAATCTCATGAGCAAGAAGAGAATCATTGTTGCACTCAATACATGGCAAATCATCTAGCATGAGGGAGGCAACACATAGAGATATATGACAAGAAGCAATATGAATCATGTGCAAAGCATATAGATGGTTGTCATCAACCGCATGAAATGGTGATGCAACATAAGCAAGCATAGTAATCAAGTCGTGTAAACTAGTGGAGCGAAGATGCAACACACTAGAAGAAATCATGGCAATCATGTCATGTGAGCAAATAATAGGCAAAGAAAATGAACATGACATATCGCAAGCACGAACACAAAGCAAGATCATAGTGTCATCATAGGCCTGGGGCACAAAGCAATCATGGCAATAACAAACAATATCTCCACCACGCTTGCAAATACACATACAAGTACTAGAATCAATCATCATGTGTAATGCAAAGCATGGGTCACAAATGCATAGCAAAGGCATAGGAATGGGCATATCATGCAAAGTGAACATGGCAAGATGGGCAAAGGATATATAATGGACAACTACCCATAACCATGCGAGGGCCATGTAAAAGAAATGCGCCAAGTGTTTGCGCGAAGTGAGCGGTGGGAAAGGCAATCCATGGGATCCCATGTCATCATTGCTCTCTAGAGCTCGTTTGTCAACTCGTGGGATTGCGAGTTTGACAAGTATTCATGGGTACCTACACAAAAGAGACACAAACCAAAGAAATTGTGCGGCGTGGTAAATGTACACATCATCCATCATGATGTGTATGTGCACGTGTGAGTTAGCACAAGATAAGCATCGCTCAAAGAAATTTGATGCATGGTATAAGAACATGTCATCCATCATGAAAGAATAGTTATTATGTATGACACGATGGGTACACAAATTGAGAGTGCAAGTATATGGCGATCGATAGCATTTTCATTCATGGGGAGCATGTGGTGCACACAAGTATGGGTATCATGCAATGAATGGGATGGATCAAATTCTCCTAACATGTATGAGGATACTATGGGGCCTCCTCATGAGCAATAGCGGAAACATCACATGGAGAAAATGGACAACATCCAAAACAATGCATATCCGGTTAGGAGGGCATGGCATGGCATATGAGATAAATGATGCAAAGGAGCATATCAATATCATCACAAGAAAAACAAATGCCAATAACCATGGGCTTGTCATCTATGCCATATGTGCAAATTGGGTTTATTTTAATGGCATATGCATAGTCACTATGGAGAGATTGCAAATAAGACATATGGTTGATCTCATGCATAGTATATGACAAGTCAAGTGGATTAGCAAACATGATGTGACCTAAAGAATTGTCACAAGAAATCCTATGTAACATAGCATCACAACTAATAGACTCCACATGAGAATCATCATATTCATCATAAATGGGCAAATCATCACATGGGGAAATCATACTAGAATGAAGCATGTCAATAGGGTGATCAACATCATGCAAGCAATCAATGTCAAGAATGTCCACTAGTGGGACTAGAGCATCACCGTCACCTTTGTTACCTTTGTCATTCCACTCAAGTGGTGTAGGTGAGGTGGGAAAGACCAAATGGTGGTCATCTTCATCTTGATGGAACCATGTGGGGGGTGCATCATATTCCACCATGGCCATCGCCTTGTCCAAAGGGAGGACGAAGTCGCCGAGGATCGGCGGCCATCATAAATGGGACCTAGCACCAAATGAGAAGACACAATAGAGGTAGAGGTCAAGTCGTTAGTGTTGAAAGTGGCCTCACATGACCTATCAACTATCTCACTCTCTCTATGTGGTGGTTCACTCACTCCCTCAAAATAGGTGCACTCAAACTCACGTATGGTGGAGTCACTCATCTCACTCAAGTGGTGGTTGTGGCTCTCCTCACATGAGAATTGGGGCAACTCGTCATATATGGGGCTAGTGGTGAAGTCACTCTCACTCTCAATATGGTGGCACAAGTCACTCAAGTCATCATACGTCGCCGTGGTTGAAGTGAAATACTCAACCATCTCATCGCCGCCGCCATGAAGGCCAAGATGGCACATCATCACTCTCCTCCATGACCGAAGGAAAATCCCATGCTCGATCATCTCGTCATCGTAAATGCCGTGGATGAAGGCCAAGATGGCACAACATAACTCTCGCCTCCTAAGATGGAAGCATCATCCTTGCTCGCCACCTTGTCGCTTGCCTCCAAAGCTTGGTCCTTGAAGGTCTCCGTAGTCGCATTTGTCGCCACACCATCTTGAAAAAGAGTCAAGGTAGACTCGGTATCATCAATGCCACAAAGAGGGATGGCGGTGAAGTCGCACTTGGGAGCATCGCCTTGGAGCTTGTCGGGCTTGGACATCATGGTGGTACTAGCCTCATGCTTGTTGTAGAGCTTGGTCGCCGTGAAGTGTGCTTGGGGTGGAGAAGCCTTGGCCTTCATGAGTTCTTGTTCCGCCTTGAGAGCACCAATGTAGTAGTCGTCGATGGACTTGTAGTTCTCGAGGAAGATAGTCTTGGAGATGTCGTTGTTCAATCCCATCATGAAGTGGAACTTCATCGAAATGGGGTCATCCACACTGCTCGTCAGAAGGCAATCTTCATCTCCTTGAAGTACGCGTCGATGGACTTGGATCCTTGGATGGTGTTCTCCAATTGGCGAAGAAGTTGTTCCGTGTAGGTTGGAGGCACAAACTCGCCGCAAAGCTCTCTTCGCCTTGGGCCAACTCATGTCGTAGCACTCAAGGTGTGTGAAGCCACCATGTCGAGGCGTAGTCGTGGAAGTTTCTTGTGGCGCACTTCACTTGATCTTCGGAGGAACTTGATGTAGCTTGAGGTAGTCGTCCATCAAACGCCCCACTCGAGGTACTCCTCGGGTTCTTGAGTCCCATAGAAAGGAATCTCGTGGTCGATGTCGAGGTCGTAGTAGCTCGTGGAAGTCGCGGACTTGAGCTTGGGGAGCTTCTCTTGAGCGTAGTCTTGGGGTGCTTGTTGGCGAAGATGCCGAATATCCGAAGGAGAAGATGCCTTGAAGTCGCTTGGCGAAGATGCCAAGGGAGATGGTGAAGTCGTTGAGCGGTTGTTGATGTTGAGCTCTTGACCTTCACGTTCTTGTTGATGATGGTGTCGATGCCGATGTGATGTTGCCGGAGATGGTCGCTCGGAAGGATGTGCTCTTGAGCGCCTTCTCAAGATGAGGAAGATCGCTTGTAGGACTTGATGAGGATTTGATCTCCTCCATTTTAGCTTGCATCTTGGCGTCGTAGTTGTTGTTCGTGGCATCGAACTCGCTGTTGTTGTTGTAGACCGAAGGTGAAATGCCTTGCCTATCCATCACAAGACTCGAGTAGAGGTGAGTAGGAAATGAGATAAACAATACCAAGTTACCTTTTCCCAAAGTTGAGGATGTATCCTGCTTCACTCAATGTGAGATGAAAGAATAGTGGAATTGGTACGGACTTGTTCACTCACACCTATCAAGTAAAGCTTATGGTAGAGCTCGGTGAGGATAGTGGCACAAAATTTGATGCAAAATGTTAGCAAGAGTCAATAATGTTGAAAGAGATTCACAAATTGCAAGCGAAACAAGTAGACCAATAGCAATATGTGGCACACGGAAACACACACACGGATAGATAAATGGGGCCGTGCAACCAAGGAATGAGCTCAAAATGTGGAATCCACCAAAATGCTCGTGTTGCACAACTCAAGAGAGACGCTAGCACGGTTGCTCAATAGGCGGATACGACACTTGTGCACAACCTATAAGATGCAAAATGGATAAACTTCTATCCCAAGTATGCTATGTATGTATGGTTCCCGGTGTTTCTCTCAAGATGATCCAAGATGATCGGATATGATAATTTTATATGCAATGTGGTATGATGCTATGGCACTTGCTTACAAGCTCTTTGCTCTTTCTCTCTTTTGCTTAAAAGCTTTATTTCTTTTTTTTTATGTATGGCCACTTTGCACAATGCACAAACCAAGATAGCAATTGTGTATATGCGGAACAAACTTGTGACACAAGATGATATGATGATACCAAGATGATATGGTATGTATGCAATGGATGGTGTAGATCACTAATGTGCACAAGTAACGCTTGCGGCAATACTCAAATGGCTAGTCTCGATAGGCAAGTAACGCAAAATGGGCTAGGGTTATCAATGCAATTTGCAAGGGAATATACAATGGTGTCGCCGAGGTTACCGCCCGTCCGCGATGATGAGTGGCGGTGTTCTTGATGTAGATACCAAGATGATGGAGACTCGTCCCTAAGTAGCGAAACACCTTAGGAAACGGAAAACCGCGAACTCAAAATCTCAAACTTCAATTGTCAAAGTGGTGGTAGCGGAAAGCGGTGGTGGTTTGCACTTGGCAATGCGGAAGTGGAATGATGGGCTATACACGTGTCGGAGTTGGTAGCACGGTCCCTAAGTAGCCAAACACCTTAGGAGACACAACCACAACTCAACACAACAAGATTGGGTTAAGTTGGGTTGGCGGAAGTGTATGGTGGGCAAGCTTATGTGGAAGTTATGGTGGTGGTGGTGGTTGATGAAGATGCAACCGTCCCTAAGTAGCCTAGACACCTTAGGAGACTCGAATCACAACTCAAACAACCTCAAATGCAAAGGGGAACAAATTGGTTAGGTTGCGGAAGTCGGTGGTGGTTATGCGGAGGATGTGGCGGAAGCCCTAGGCAAAGATGCCAAAGTTCACAAAATTTGATGGAGTCAAATGGTGATGGTAGTATTTTTATGGGAAGGGGGATGTCAATAGCTTCAAAACGAGCTAAAGAACGCCAAAATCGGACTCGGATGAATTAGTTATGGGCAAAACGGTGAAACTCGGAAAGCTGAATCGGGTAGGGCGGTAGTACCGCTTGGGAGGGCGGTAGTATCACTCGTAGCGGTAGTACCGCTTGGAATGGGCGGTAGTACCGCTCGTGTCGGGTTTTTTCGACTATTTGGGCTGAACGGGGGCTGGCGGAAGTGCCGTGCTCAGCGGTAGTACCGCTAGGAGGGCGGTAGTACCGCTCTAAGCGGTAGTACCGCTAGGAGGGCGGTAGTACCGCTCGTGTCGGGATTTTCCCGATTGTTCGAACGGTTGCGCGATTTTGGGGCGGAAATGGGTGATTTCGGGGTCAAAATTCGATGGATTTTGTGGATGGAAAGAGGTGAAACTTGGGGAAATGCTAGATCCACTCGAAACCAAGCAAATCCATGGATCAAAATCAACAAAACATCATCAAAACTAACAAATCACAAAAAAATTGGGGCTATTTTTGATGGGGATTTTCGGATTTAGGACGAAATCAACAAAATCAAGCTAGAAAAAGAGGGGTAGGGGCTCCAAAAACGTGATCAACCTAAGCTCTGATCCATAGATGATGTAGGGCGGAACCCTACGTGGACGATCTTTCACGCTTGGAGTGGGATCCTCAAGAACACGATGAACACGGGAAGAACGGAGAGAAATCACAAGGGAAACACTCAAGAACAAGTCCAATCACACATCCACTAGACAATCAAACACACAAGATCACAAGGTACATGAACAACAAAGGGAAAGATACAAGGTAAGGTTCATCTCCAAGAGGAGGTCTTGATGATATCCTAGACGGATCTTCCCAAGGGGGGTCTTGATGATATCCCGCAGATCTTCTCACATGGAGGTCTTGAACTCCATGGGAGTGGTAGTCTCTCTCTCTCAAGAGTAGAGGTAGGAGCAAAGCTCACCTAAGAATGAGCTATCATATTTGCTAACCCTAGAAATGAAGTGGAGGTGGTCTATTTATAGTCTAAGCCACGAAGGGGTAAGTGGGAGAGGGATACAAGGCCAAGGCCCATGCTGCTTGCAAGACAGCAGGGGCGGTAGTACTGGGTCATGACCGGTAGTACCGCTTGAGCGGTAGTACCGCTTGGAGGGGCGGTAGTACCGCTTGGTGGCCTTAGCGGTAGTACCGCTTGAGTGGGTAGTACCGCTGCTCGAGCGCCGTGTTCTCTTCCTCCTTCTCTTCCATGCTTCCCTCATGACGGTGTAGTCGTTCCTTGGCGCTTGCACTCCTCCTCGACATCCGTGAAGCTCCGACAATACTTATGCATGCACACGGAGAAGTGTCAAGTAGTATACCATCCTCGAAGGTGTCAAGTGAACACGTAAAGGAGAAGATTCACCTTTATGTATGAGAAGTAGAGGTTGCACGTGTCACTTGCCAAACGGACTCTTGACATGGTGATGACCGTAGGATGCTCCGCATCACGACGACAAGTCAAGTTACAAGAAACCTTCGACAAGTTCAAGTCGTCCTCCTCCTTCTACAAACAACCTCAAGCCGCGTGCTTCATCCTCTACTCCGACCGATGAGACCATTAAGACAAGCTCCTTCAAGTGTTTCACTTGCGGCGGCCGAGGCCACAAGTCCTACGAATGCACCAACAAGCGCACCATGATCCTCAACGACGATGGCACATATGACTCCATGAGTGAAGAGGAAATGGAAGCTGATGAGGACATGACTACCTTGGATGAGACCAAAAATATTGCATACATGCATATTTCTCAGGTGATTTCTAGTGCAAACTATTCAATAATATATTTATGTTATCCAGAACAAAAATACTTCACATACTTTTGTGTTTTGTCTAATTGCAGGTGTATGGGACATTTGTACAGTCCACATATGAAGATAAGGGAGAAAGAGATGTTTACCTGCTGTTCAAAAAGTTCTCCCACGTCACTTTTGGCCCAAGAGAAGATAGAGTCCAAGTCTCTCACGTTCTGGACTCAGATTCGGACTGCACAGACATACCTGACTCAAAACGTCTATAACTTTTTCATACGGACTCCAAATTGGTTGATTCTTTTTTTGTTGGAAAATAGATTTCGTGCATTTTCCAACCTAATTGGAATCACCTTAAAATCCGTCCGGAGCGTTGAGTTATAGACGAAACAATCTGATGCTGTAGCAGAATCCGAGTCAAACTACAAGTCCAAAGGTGTTACGTCACCTCCGCTTGGGCCCATTGGCCTTGTACGACCTAGGGTTAGTTTTAGGCTGCCTTGGGACGTCCTCCCACCTCCTTGGCCGCCACCCCTTGCTCCTATATAAGTAGATCCATCTAGTAGCTTTTTCCTTGGGATTTGTTTAGTTAAAATTAGCCATTGCAACTTCGTACTTTGTTTGTGTCCAACGACCAGACCAAGACCGCTTACGGATCCCCACCATTATCAATACTTCATATATATTCGCAATATTCAGATTGCTTTATCATATTCTTGCTTGTTCTTCGATTGCTTGCAGGAATAGACCTTCGTGGTCGTTGATCGTGCTCAAATATGGTCAATAACCTCTCGGAGTTGGTTTAGCGATAGCTAAGGCGCAACGTCGCACGCTTTGTAGTCGGATCGTCAAAGTCGTCTCCATCAAATCGATAGTTATCATCTCATCGAAAGATCGGGACACCTCGCCTATCAAGTGGTATCACGTACTACGACTGTTCATTGTCATAATCATAGTTGAGGTCATTCACATCTTCGCCGATCCAATCTGCATCTTATCCAGTTTGTCTTGGAAAGAGGAGAAAAAAAAGATAGAAAAAAAGAGAGAAAAAGGAAAGAAAAAAAGAAAAGAGAGAGAAGAAAAGAAAAAAGCGTGAGAAAAAAAAGAGAGGAAAAAACCGGATCTATCTAGAATCAATCTCGTACCTGAATTCGGATTGGAATCTGTTTTGCGCACTGTTCAGTAAAACAGGTGTATCTTCCTCATACGAAGTCCGTTTTGACTCCGTGAGTACTCAAATTGAAGCTAGAGACGAGGCGCATCTAAATAGTTGCAGAAGCTAGTTCAATATTTGACACCTCAAAATCGGCTTCTAAATAGGTGTTTTTGCCATCTGAAGTTCGTGAACACAGCTTGTTCCAATTTTTCAGGCCAGTTTTAGAATTCTTTGACTCCTCATATCAACTCGGAATTGAGTGATTCTTTTTGCATTGGAAAGCTTGAGTTAGTAGCATTCTTTGAAAGAATTTATCAGAAAATTGGCTCAAACTTTTCAAGAGGAAAGTTGGAGAGAGAGTTGTTGTATGTCCTGCTTGGCGCTTGTTTTTCATCATTATCTTCTCTCGCCAGGATCTTCACTTATATCTTGCTGTCAAGAGCTACTTAGTATCCTTCATTGATGCTAGTTGTGCTATGCCGTGACCTCATTAGTGTTCTAGGCTCGCGTCTCTAGTCCGGTCTAGCCTAGGACCAGCACAAGACCGTCGTGGAGCGCTTATTCAACATTGCATCTTTGAATTGATTATTGCTAAACTTTTGCTACCATATATAGCCAACCCAGCTCCACATATTTCTACACGTATACGACGCTCCCGCAATCGCTTTACTCAATATTCGAGTTACTTGACACCGCTGGTTGCCGATCACCGCTTGTTGCATGGTAAGAACTTGTAAGACATTGATATTTGCTTTATTGTGAGCGCTTTTACCACCACATCCTAGTAGTTATAGGAACATTATTTTTGGATTTTGTTTCTTGTTCTACTAATCATGACAGGATCCAGAGTCAATTCATGGGCTTTGTCGATCATGGAGACATGCCACCACCTATGCAAATACCACAACCACCACGAGAGGTGCACAAACATCCAAATGCACATGATCAGGTTCATGTTTCTATACCACCATTTAATGGCCGTTTTAGACCTCCTTTATATATTGAATGGGAGTTAGACATAAATAATATATTTGCTTCCCATAATTTTGATGAACGTAAAAAGTTATGGTTGCGGTTGGTTCTTTCACTGGTTATGCTCTAGTTTGGTGGAGTGAATATTGTCGGTTACACCTGATTATGTACCTAATACTTGGGATGATTTAAAACATGTCATGAGAGATAGATTCGCCGATGTTTATTATACTGTGGCATGATTAAAAACTGGAACATTTAAAACAAGGTAGTGACACCGTAACAAAATATGATGATTTACAAACTACCTTGTTGCACTCATTTTAGAAGAAAGTGAAGAAGATTTTATGGATAGATTTTGGGAGGATTAAACCATAATATTCAGGAGATACTAATTCATGAAGAGTGTTATCCTATGGACCATTTGTTTCGCCTTGCTTGCAAAGCTGAACAGAAATAAAACGACGTGTTGCCCACAAGGAGAACAAGCGCACGGTGCACATTCCAACTGTTGATACAGATGTTTATTCAACTACTAGGCGTATTATGACAACCATATCCGTTGTTGCGAGGACTACATCATCTCCACCATGTGACACATCACCATCGAGAGTGCCTCGTGATCATCTGAGTTGACTATAAGAGGTAATGACAAAGGTACAGATTTTCCACTTTTACATGAGAATGATGCATGCCTAGTTAACTTGAATACATCATGTGTTGAGCTACCCACTACTTTGATCACACCACCTATTTTAGAGGATTATATTGATAATTTGACTTTGCCATGTGATCAAACAACTGAAATACCAACAATTTTGAGAGCACCCATTGAATTAACTATTGATGCAAAAGAATCAATGTTTAATCATTTTGATACGACCTCTAATCTTGGTGATGATTCTGTGTCGAATGACTCATTGCATGTTTGCTTATCTAAGCATGTTGTAGCATGTAAATTTGATTCAAATAAGGTTTATTCACCAATGTTGGTATGGTTTAATGATGAACATTGTCAATCTCTTGAAATAAATAAGAGCTTCACTTATATGTGCAAACTGAGTTGCAGTATTTTCAAGCCTTCTAGTTCTTGTGCTAATTTGTTGGCTTTAGATTTTATGAACTATGCAAGTTACTCATCTATTCATGTGTCATATATGCAAAAATCAAGGGAAGTAAAATGGATGACGATACATATACAACATGTACACCTTGTCTCTTTTGTTAGCCACATTTCAGATTAAGCAACGCCGAGGACGGCTTTGTTTTCAAGAAGGGGAGGATGATGAGGACATGACTACCTTGGATGAGACCAAAAATATTGCATACATGCATATTTCTCAGGTGATTTCTAGTGCAAACTATTCAATAATATATTTATGTTATCCGAACAAAAATACTTCACATACTTTTGTGTTTTGTCTAATTGCAGGTGTATGGGACATTTGTACAATCCACATATGAAGATAAGGGAGAAAGAGATGTTTACCTGCTGTTCAAAAAGTTCTCCCACGTCACTTTTGGCCCAAGAGAAGATAGAGTCCAAGTCTCTCACGTTCTGACTCAGATTCGGACTGCATGAGACATACCTGACTCAAAACGTCTATAACGTTTTCATACGGACTCCAAATTGGTTGATTCTTTTTTTGTTGGAAAATAGATTTCGTGCATTTTCCAACCCAATTGGAATCACCTTAAAATCCGTCTGGAGCGTTGAGTTATAGACGAAACAATCTGATGCTGTAGCAGAATCCGAGTCAAACTACAAGTCCAAAGGTGTTACGTCACCTCCGCTTGGGCCCATTGGCCTTGTACGACCTAGGGTTAGTTTTAGGCTACCTTGGGACGTCCTCCCACCTCCTTGGCCGCCACCCCTTGCTCCTATATAAGTAGATCCATCTAGTAGCTTTTTCCTTGGGATTTGTTTAGTTAAAAGTTAGCCATTGCAACTTCCTGTACTTTGTTTGTGTCCAACGACCAGACCAAGACCGCTTACGGATCCCCACCATTATCAATACTTCATATATATTCGCAATATTCAGATTGCTTTATCATATTCTTGCTTGTTCTTCGATTACTTGCAGGAATAGACCTTCGTGGTCAGGTTGATCGTGCTCCAGCGTGGTCAATAACCTCTCGGAGTTGGTTTAGCGATAGCTAAGGCGCAACGTCGTGCACGTTTGTAGTCGGATCGTCAAAGTCGTCTCCATCAAATCGATAGTTATCATCTCATCGAAAGATCGGGACACCCTCGCCTCTATCAAGTGGTATCACGTGCTACGCACTGTTCATTGTCATAATCATAGTTGAGGTCATTCACATCTTCGCCTGATCCAATCTGCATCTTATCCAGTTTGTCTTGGAAAGAGGGAGAAAAAAAAAAGATAGAAAAAAAAGAGAGAAAAAAGGAAAGAAAAAAAAGAAAAAGAGAGAGAAGAAAAGAAAAAAGCGTGAGAAAAAAAAGAGAGGAAAAAAACCGGATCTATCTAGAATCAATCTCGTACCTGAATTCGGATTGAATCTGTTTTGCGCACTGTTCAGTAAAACAGGTGTATCTTCCTCATACGAAGTCCGTTTTGACTCCGTGAGTACTCAAATTGAAGCTAGAGACGAGGCGCATCTAAATAGTTGCAGAAGCTAGTTCAATATTTGACACCTCAAAATCGGCTTCTAAATAGGTGTTTTGCCATCTGAAGTTCGTGAACACAGCTTGTTCCAATTTTTCAGGCCAGTTTTAGAATTCTTTGACTCCTCATATCAACTCGGAATTGAGTGATTCTTTTTGCATTGGAAAGCTTGAGTTAGTAGCATTCTTTGAAAGAATTTATCAGAAAATTGGCTCAAACTTTTCAAGAGGAAAGTTGAGAGAGAGTTGTTGTATGTCCTGCTTGGCGCTTGTTTTTCATCATTATCTTCTCTGCCAGGATCTTCACTTATATCTTGCTGTCAAGAGCTACTTAGTATCCTTCATTGATGCTAGTTGTGCTATGCCGTGACCTCATTAGTGTTCTAGGCTCGCGTCTCTAGTCCGGTCTAGCCTAGGACCAAAGACAAGACCGTCGTTGAGCGCTTATTCAACATTGCATCTTTGAATTGATTATTGCTAAACTTTTGCTACCATATATAGCCAACCCAGCTCCACATATTTCTACACCGTATATCGACGCCCCCGCAATCGCTTTACTCAATATTCGAGTTACTTGACACCGCTGGTTGCCGATCACCGCTTGTTGCATGGTAAGAACTTGTAAGACATTGATATTTGCTTTATTGTGAGCGTTTTACCACCACATCCTAGTAGTTATAGGAACATTATTTTTGGATTTTGTTTCTTGTTCTACTAATCATGACAGGATCCAGAGTCAATTCATGGGCTTTGTCGATCGCGGGAGACATGC
>JAHIAM010015596.1:0-12858 GCA_021605205.1 Aegilops longissima | reverse complement strand
GAGTCTCCATGATATCACTTCCATATACTAGTAGGAAATTTTTCATTATATAATTTGGCTTGTATATTCCAATGATGGACTTCCTCAAAATGCCCTAGGTCTTCATGAGCAAGCTTTAGTTGATGCACACCCATTTAGTTTCTTTTGTTGATCTTTCATATACTTATAGCTCTAGCGCATCCGCTGCATGGCAATCCCTACTCACCACATTGATATCTATTGATGGGCATCTCCATAGCCCGCTGATACCTTAGTTGATGTGAGACTATCTTCTCCCTTTTTGTCTTCTCCACAACCACCATTCTATTCCACATATTGTGCTATGTCCATGGCTCATGCTCATGTATTATGAAAGATTGAAAAGTTTGAGAACACTAAAAGTATGAAACAATTGCTTGGCTTGTCATCGGGTTGTGCATGATTTAAATATTTTGTGTGGTGAAGATAGAACAGAGCTCACTATATGATTTTGTAGGATAACTTTCTGGCCATGTTATTTTGAGAAGACATAATTGCTTAGTTAGTATGCTTGAAGTATTGTTATTTTTATGTCAATATTAAACTTTTGCCTTGAATCTTTGGATCTGAATATTCATACCACAATTAAGAGGATTACATTGAAATTATGCCAAGTAGCATTCCACATCAAAAATTCTGTTTTTATCATTTACCTACCGAGGACGAGCAGAATTAAGCTTAGGATGCTTGATACGCCTCCAACGTATCTATAATTTTGATTGTTCCATGCTATATTATATTCTGCTTTTGACATTATTGGGCTTTATTATACACTTTTATATTATTTTGGGACTAACCTATTAACCGGAGGCCCAACCTGAATTGCTGTTTTTTTGCCTATTTTAGGTTTCGCAGAAAAAGAATATCAAACGGAGTCCAAACGGAATGAAACCTTCGGAACGTGATTTTCGAACTAACGTGATCCGAGGACTTGGACCCTACGCCAAGAAGGTACTAGGAAGACACGAGGTAGGGGGCACGCCACCCCCGGCGCGCTCCACCCTCGTGGGCCCCATGTTGCTCCAACCGACGCATTTCTTCCTCCTATATATACCTATGTACCCCCATTTGACACGGAGCCCAAAACCTAATTCCACCGCTAGCAGCCTTTTGTACCCGTGAGATCCCATCTTGGGCCTTTTCCTGAGTCTCTGAGGGGGCATCGATCACGGAGGGCTTCTACATCTACACCATTGCCTCTCCGATGATGTGTGAGTAGTTTACCCTGACCTTCGGGTCCATAGTTATTAGCTAGATGGCTTCTTCTCTTTTGGATCTCAATAGAATGTTCTCCTCTCTTGTGGAGATCTATTCGATGTAATCTTCTTTTGGTCTGCTTGTTGAGACTAATGAATTGTGGGTTTATGATCAAGTTTATCTATGAACAATATTTGAATCTTCTCAATTCTTTTATGTATGATTGGATATCTTTGCAAGTCTCTTCAAATTATCAGTTTGGTTTGGCCTACTAGATTGATCTTTCTTGCAATGCGAGAAGTGCTTAGCTTTGGGTTCAATCTTATGTGTCCTTTCCCAATGACAGAGGGCAAGAGGCACGATTGTATTGTTGCCATCGAGGATAACAAGATGGGGTTTATATCATATTGCATGAGTTTATCCTCTACATCATGTCATCTTGCTTAAAGCGCTACTCGCTCTTATGAACTTAATACTCTAGATTCATGCCGGAGAGCGGTCGATGTGTGGAGTAATAGTAGTAGATGCAGTGAGTCGGTCTACTTGTCTCGGACGTGATGCCTATATACATTGTCTTACCTAGATATTCTATAACTATGATCAATTCTGTCAATTGCTCAACAGTAATTTGTTCACCCACCGTAATACTAATGTTTTGAGAGAAGCCACTAGTGAAACCTATGGCCCCGGTCTATTTTCCATCATATTAATCTCCCGTCAACAAGTTACTTTAGCGTCAGTTTTATTTTGCTTTCTTTTACTTTGCATCTTTATCATAAAAATACCAAAATATTATCTTATCATATCTATCGGATATCACTCTCGTAAGTGACCGTGAAGGATTGACAACCCCTTTATTGCGTTGGTTACAGGATTTATTTGTTTGTGTAGGTGCGAGGGACTTGTCGGGCCTCCTACGATTGATACCTTGGTTCTCAAAAACTGAGGGAAATACTTACGCTACTTTGCTGCATCACCCTATCCTCTTCAAGGGAAAACCAACGCAGTGCTCAAGATGTAGCAATCGGTTATGGAAATTGCCATTACCTCAATTATAGACAGCCCGGTTGGCAAGTACTCTAATCTGCTTGCTAGTCTCAAACCTCCGACTGCTCTTCTTCTTCGAGGCTTCGGGACGCCACCTGCACGCTTTTTAAAGGAGAGCTGAGAATTCGGGAAGACCGGACGGATTGGGACCAAAATGAAGTCTTCAATATAAAACACCCAAGGTCCACTCTTCGATGCCTTTCTTCAGAGTGCCGACAGTATCCATCCTGCTTATGCGCCATACTTCTAGCCGCCCACCTCGAATATAGATCCCTTTTGGGAGTGGGGACGAGGCGTAAAAATTTCTGCCATAGCTCTAAATGGGCCTCAGAGCCTGTGAACGGCTCAAGAAAGAGCAATGAAGCCCGCGATATGCAGGATGGAGCTCAAGGCCGACAGTCAGCAAGGTCAGAATACTCCGTAGACCTCTCGAGGAAAGGATGAATGGGAAATCCTACGCCTCGAGAGGAAGGAACAGCACACCCGCCTCTTTAGAAGGATCAGGAAGTTCTCCGCCAAGGCTTCACCGCGATGGAAGTTAATCCAGCCCTAACGGAGACGAGATCCATGGAGGAAGGTACCCCTACGTCTGAAATTTGCTCAGATGGGCATGGGATATCGAACAACTTTCCCAGTCGCCCTTTTGAGGGCCATTGGGGCGCGAGGAGGAGCTAGGAGCGCTGGCCATGTTTGGGCGATTTCTATGGCAAGTTCCGAGGATTTCGTGGTGGGAATGGTCTCGAGAGGCGCTTTTCCCACCTGGTCGGTGGGTTATTTGTAAAAACACCGAGAATATTCACATTCATTTGACGCGTGGAAGCCAAGGCGATGGCTGTGAGGAAACGGTATTTAATGGGCAGCCGAACTATCGTCAATCTGAAGTACAATGGAGAACCCGCCTTGCAAAGCTAAAGACATAAAGACGGATACTACATTGTCATTGAAGGCAAGTTCGGGGGCTACTGAGGGAGTCCTGGATTAAGGGGTCCTCGGGTGGTCGGGCAATGTGACATGGGCTGGACTAATGGGTCGTGAAGGTACAAGATAGAAGGCCTTTCCGTGTCCGATGGGGCTCTCCTTGGCGTGATAGCAAGCTTGGCGGCTAGTCGATAGTTTCCTTCTCTCAGAAACCGACTTTGTGCAACCCTCGCCCTCTTTGGTGTCTATATAAACCGGAGGGTTTAGTCCATAGAGGCATCACAATCATACAAGCTAGACATCTAGGGTTTAGCCATTACAATCTCGAGGTAGATCAACTTGTAACCCCTATACTCATCATAGTCAATCAAGTAGGAAGTAGGGTATTACCTCCATTAAGAGGGCCCAACCTGGTAAACATCATGTCCCCCGCCCTATTACCTTCAATCCATAGACGATAGTTCCGATCCCCTACCGAGATCGGCCACCTTGACACCGACAGCCAGATTTCTTTCTCGCACCCTGCCACTATTCGACGCGGTACACGATATTAACGGACGCGTGACATGCTACATGCGCCCTCTACTACTGACATGTGCCCTTCCTTGCACGGCCACGGTTCATCGCTGCAGCCCGCATGCACCGATCGACCAAAGATGTACGCATACGTCACGATTAGAATGACAACGCCACGACGCTTGACCAGGTGGGTACTAACCGTCACGCACTTCCTTGCGTGAAGGTGTAGCTGGTGGGTCCCAGCAGCTTAGGGGCGTAATCATTTTTTGCCAGTAATATGGACGCACTTCCTTGTGTGCGAAGATGTAGCCGGTGGGTCCCAAGCAATGGGGGAAATGTTTTTCGCGGAAATACGGTGGTCTCGTCCGTGGGCCCCTGCTGTGAGGTGGAGGAATCATTATTTTCGCGATAATAAGTAGGCACTTCCTTGTCGCAGCCATGGACCTAGCTGTCACCTCTCCACATACAAGATTTTTCCAATGGAAGTCGCTCATTGACCACATTGACCATGCCGCACCGAGAGCACCAAGGCGGTGGATGACGGCGCAGGCCTAGGAAGGGACGACGTGGAGCTGTGGAAGACGCTGCAGGATGCCCACACGAGAGGAGTACGAGGGTTCACCGTTTGGTTGCTAGAGGCTGCCGCCAGAGAATAACAGGGGTGTGGTGAGTAGAGGGATGGCCTGGCCAGCGTGGAGTAGTAGGGGTGGAGGCCTCCACGGCAAGACAACTCGCTAGGGAGGCAGGAGCAAAGCACACGACGGCGCTGCTTTGGGCGGCCGGAGCAAGAAGACCCGAGGTTGAAGAAGCATAATAGCGTTGGATGGACATGGTACCGCCAACGCAGCTAGAATCGTTGATATTGACTAAGTTGACATAGCCATTGGTACGTGTCAACTTAGTTGGCCCACATGCCATCCTCCGAAATGGTGCCTCGATGTCATGGGAGGAATCATTTTTGGGTGGTCAAGCTAGAATATCCGAGATTGTAGAAGAAGACACATCCGTGGATGGACATCCAACCACCACTACTCCTAGAACCGTGTGTTGACTATAAGTGGACAAAGCCTTGCATACGCATCAACTTACTATTTTAGGGACACATCAACTTAGTAGGCCCACAAGTGTGTGGCGGAGAACTTATAGCCCATTTTATGATTTGTAAGAATGTACATCCCATTTTTGAATTCTAATGGAATTTACTACATCCCATTTATTGTTTGTTAAAAGTACAGCCCATTTTCTAGCTAGGACAGCGATTAATAATTTCAACCAACCATTCAAAATAGAATTCAATAAAATTTCCCACATTTTGATGGGATCCGAAATATTTTTATCCCAAAATTTCTAGTCAGATTAAATATCAATTTCGATATAAATTTGTATTACGAAAAATCCAACTAAACATAGCGAAAGCAATTAATGAAATTAAAATTTTCAAAATCCAAAATAATATTTTATAAACTAATTACGTGTTTGGTGCATTTTTATAGTTACTGCCCAATTTTTGTAATTACATCCCATTTGTTATTTCTTAAAGCCCATTTTCTTGTTAAGCCAAATGCATCCTCCTAGGAAAGATTTGCAGCCAACAAGGGGAGAATAACAAGTTGACCTTGCCCGGGTATTCTCAAAAAGAGTATAGCTGGCTAGCCATTTTCAGCTTGAATAAAATTAATATCTTGGTGGATATCCGCCCGAGCTAGAAGGGCCACAGCCCGCTTAATACCCTACCTCCTCGTAACAACAACGAAAACATCGCCAAGAAAAACTCGCAGTGCTCACACCTCAAAACACAAATACGCTCGAGCTGCTTGGTCCCAGCTTGTACGCCTCGATGCGGCTATATCTCCCACGTGTCGGCACGACTTAGAGGCATAACCGCATTGAAAGCATGTCGCAAGTGAGGTAATCTTCACACAACCCATGTAATACATAAGGGAAAGAGATACATAGTTGGCTTACAATGCCACTTCACACAATACATAAATAAACATCCATCATCCAGTTACACTCAAGGTCCGACCACGGTACCAAAATAAAAGAAGACTACCCCAAATGCTACACAGATCCCCGATCATCCCAACTGGGCTCCACTCACGATCATCGTGAAAAGACACATAGTAATCCACTCACGCCTCGCCGAACTCCCACTTGAGCTCGTGCTAAGGCCACCTGACCGCATCGCGCACTGCAACTGTTTTGTAGAATCTGTGAGTCACGGGACTCAAAGAATCTCACACCCGCAGATCAAGACTATTTAAGCTTATAGGAAGGACAGAGTTGTGAGGTGGAGCTGCAGAAGTTTACTCAGCATATATGGTGGCTACATTCGCAAAAGAGAGCGAGAAGAGAAGCAAGGCACGGTCGGAAGCTAGTAGCGATCAAGAACTGATCCCGAACTACTTACGCCAAGCATAACTCCAACACCGTGTTCACTTCGGACTCCACGAGAAGAGACCATCACGTTACACACGCGTTGATGTGTTTTAATTAAGGTCAACTTCGGTTTTCTACAACCGACATTAACAAATTCCCATCTGCCTCATAACCAGTGGCACGGCTTTCAAAGATAATACCTCGCAGGGTGTCCCAACTTAGCCCATTATAAGCTCATGGTCAACGAAGGATATTCCTTCTACCGAAGACCCGATCGTCCTCGAATCCTCGACTACAAAACATTTCGACAAAGAATAAAACAAGACCAGAAACCGCCTGACAGCCGACAACCAGTAGGAGCTGCACATATCTCGCTCGGCACATCCGGATGAGACTAGCTACGAGTAAAACCAAGCCTCGAAGTTTCCCGCAGGCCCAAGAGAGCAGTTTCGGCCAAGACTAAGGAGCACCGTCCGGGGGTTAAAATAAAGATGACCTCGGCTCGCGAAATGCGGGTAAAAGGCTTAGGTGGCAAATGGTAAAACCAAAGTTGGGCCTTGCTGAGGAGTCTTATTCAAAGCGAACGTCAAGGGGGTCCCATAAATCACCCAACCGTAAGGAACGCAAAATCAAGGAACATAACACCGTATGACGGAAACTAGGGCGGCAAGAGTGGAACAAAACACTGCATAAGGCCGAGTCTTCCACCCTTTACCAAGTATATAGATGCATTAATTATAGCAGATATATTGTGATATCCCCAACAAGTAAACATGTTCCAACAAGGAACAACAACTCCATGTTCCAACAAGGAACAAACTTCATCTTCACCTGCAACTAGCAACGCTATAAGAGGGGCTGAGCAAAGCGGTAACATAGCCAAACAACAGTTTGCTAGGAAAGGATGGTTAGGGGCTGACATGGCAATATGGGAGGCATGATATAGCAAGTGATAGGCATCGTAGCATAGGCATAGCAAAAGAGCGAGCATCTAGCAAGCAAAGATAGAAGTGATTTTGAGGGTATGGTCATCTTGCTCGCAAGGTTCTCGAGTTGTCGAAAGCTTGATCCTCAAAGCGTCTCAACAGGTTCCTCGCTCAAGAACTCCTCTCCGGCTCTACCCATAGCAAGAACACAAACAAAGGAACCATAATAAATCATGGTGCAATGCACAAACAACATGATGCAAAACATGGCATGATATGCAGATGGGATGCAATGCGATGCGTTCGAAGGAAAATGATGAACCAGGCTCAACTTGGCAAACCAAGTATGCCGCTGAAAGGTGAGATGATTTCGCTGAAATCTATATAAAGATCACCGAATCGGATGCACGGTTTGCAAATGACAAGCAAAACAAGAATGGCACAAATCTGCCATTAACAAAGATGATACCACTTAGCAAGCAACAAGAAATTAAGCTACTGCACCCAAACGTACTCAAAAAGCATATGGCAGTGATCTACTCAAGATGCTTGACAAAAGATGAACACTGAGCTACGCCTAATTCACACCATAACAGGTCCAAACAAGCATGGCAAAAGTGCAAAATATATCAGCTTCACGACTTAGTGAAATTATCAACATGGCGAATCAGATCAGAAGCAATGTTCAGAGCAAGCAAACAACATGCCACATGAATTTATAATAGCAAAACAAGGCATGGCATGAATCTACTCAAATCACAGAACAAAAGTCCCTTATCGACCATAAGCAAAAAGGATCGAAAATATAATAGCACCCATGTCAATATAGCAAGTTTCATAATGATTCAAAGAATGGCATGACAAAAACAGATAACAAGTAGGCATGTTTAAGAGCTCGATGCACTCACTACAGAGCATTTCATGATAAACTAAGCATACATCCATCAAGAAGACATGGCATAGAAGATATAAATGTCAAGAACAACATCATAGCATGCACGGATCAACTACAACAACCTTGGCAAAGTTGAATAACATGTAAACAATCTGCCAGAAACATTTTATAGCAAAAGTAGAGCTCGATTGACTCAAGCTATGGCACTCCATAATTGCAAACAAAGGCATGGATGGATAGAAAATAACCATATGTTCAAAACATCCTTATCAAGTATCTCAAAATATGCATGGATCTTCTCAGAGCATCAAGTTAACATGGCATAAAGATACCAAAGAAAACAGGCTGAAATCAAGAACATCATGAAGCCTAGTTTGCATGCTTGTGCTAGTCACCACAGAGATCAAACAAAATACATGGCATAAAACCCTGTAAAGATGGCATGGCATATTACAAAACACATGTAGGACTCAAGATCATAGGGTGCACACATCAATCATGGAAAAAATGACAAAAGTGCATGTTCGATAAGAATTTGAAACTAACATCACATAGCCCTCTTCCAACAGCATTTGGGCACCAAGATGAGCTCAAATGAAAATGATGCAATTAGATGAAATGATCACACATCGAGGCAACATCCGGTACTCACGCCAAAAACAATGCAAAGTTATGAAGAAAAATGAAAAAATAAAGAGAAAAAAACTTAGAGGATTTCGGGGAAAAGTCAACCGCCTCGGATCTAGATCGATCGAGGTCCGCGCCGAGGTGGGGGGGTGCCGGAGAGAAGCCGGAGAGAAGGAAGGAGGGCGGAAGGGCCGCCGGCACAGGAAGGAGGGACCGCGGGGGAGGCGGCGGAAGCGGCGGGCGGGGGCGGCAGGGCGGCCGGGGGCGCGAGGCGGGCGGCCGAGGCGGTGGAGCGGCGGCGGGCGGGCGGGCGGGCGGGCGGGCGGGCCGGGCGGCGCTGGGGAGGGTTTCCGGCTCGGGGCGGCGGCGGGCGGGGGCGCCCACGGGCCCCCGTTGGCGGGGCCGGGCGGACCTCCGCCCGACCGGAGGTCCGCGGGCGGGGGGAATTTCGTTAGGGTTTGCCAGAGGAGGAGATTTATAGGTAGAGGGAGCTAGGAGTGTCCAAATGGAGGTAGTTTTACCACACGATCGTGATCCGACGACGGAGAGCATGGAAGTGACTTAGATGGGTTATTGGGCTGTTTTGAAGGGGTGTTTCTGCAACTTAAAAGAGGCCTTTGGAGGCGTTAACGTGAGTACCAAACGAGCTCCAAATGACCAAACTTGACAGTGGTCTACCGTAATGTACCAAGGCCACTTGGCAAACCTCGTCCATTCCGAGAAAGTTTAGTACCCGCCACGGAAAATGTAAAGGGGACGCCGGGGACATAGGAGTGCCGGATTGCAAAACGGACAACGGGAAAATGCTCGATGCATGAGACTAACACGATAATGAGATGCACATGATGACATGATATGAAATGCATGACATGGACAAAATGCAAAACGAAAGACAAAACCCAACCACGGAGGGAATATCATATCACAATGCCGAAAATGGCAAGAGTTGGAGTTACAAATATGGAAAGTTACATCCGGTGTTACAACACTCCACATACAAGAGGATCTCGCCTCAGATCTAGGACCGAAGAACCGGATATTCGAACGGAGGTGATCCTCGCGCCCTAGGTGGCTTCTGCCTGAATGGTGTGACCACTTCACTTTCAGGAATTTGATTGACTTGTTGCAGTCTTGGCGCCGCTTTTCAAGAATAGCAACGGGTGCTCTGATAAGAGAGATCTTCTTGGAGGTCAATTTCTTCGGTTGATAGTGCCCAGAGTCTTGAAGCACTTATGCGTTGGACACGTGAAACACTCGCACGTCAGGTTGGACGGAAGCTCGTTGATAGGCTAGATCGCTTTTGCCAATGATCTTGAAAGGACCCACGATCTAGGGGCAGCTTCCTTTGATACCGGGTTGAGTGCCTTTCATTGAGAGACGCGAGGTAGACATGGTCTCCGATTTCAAAAGCCACATCACGGTGCTTGTCATCATAATAGTTTTCCGGCGCGATATGGGCTTTGAGATTCTCACGAATGACTTTGCACATTTCTTCGCTTCGGATCAAGTCGCTCAAGAAGTTGGCGCTCACCTATCTCGGACCAATTGAGAGGAGTACGGCGCTTCCGCCATAGAGAATTTCAATGGGGCCTTGCCCAACTCGCTGGAAGCTGTTGTTGTAGGAGAACTCGATATGGAAGACAATCTTCCCACTTCATACAAGGAAATGACACAAGCCCCGAGATATCTTCAAGGATTTGATTGACTGCCGACTTGGCCACTTGTTTGAGGGTGGAAAGTTAAACGAATGTTGGTGCCCATGGCCTTCAAAAGAATCCCAAAACTTGAGGTAAAGATGCTGCCAGGTCCAAGAGATCAATTGTGGAATTCGCAAGGAGACAATCCGGATTGTATAACCTGCCAACCGAGCTTGTGATGGATTCTTTGATAGGAAGAAAATGAGCCACTTTAGTAAGCTTGTCAATGACAACGAAGATAGCATCATTTCCACGCTTGACTTAGGAAATCCAACAAGTCCATCTCGATATGATCAAACTTCCATTCCGAATAGCAAGAGGTTGGAGGAGACCATCCGTCGTGGTGTTCGCTTTCACCCTTTCGCAGACATCACATTCATTCACTTAATTGAGCAATTTCGCTTCATCGAGTCCACCAATACGATTGCTTGAGGTCATGGTACATCTTCGCATTTCCGTGATGAATGGATAGAAGGGAATTGTGTGCCTCATTCATAATGACTTTACGAGATCACCCTTAGGAACCACAATCCGTCCTCAAGAAAAGAGTATCTTTGTCATCAATGTGGAAGCACTTGTACTTGAATGCCCTTGTCGATACCACGCTTCACCTTTTTCACCATGGTATCCAGGAGTTGAGCCTCATGGATTTGGTCTTCCAAAGTAGGAGAGACTATGAGGTTGGCAAGAAAGCCTTGAGGAACAACTTGAAGATTCATCTTATGGAAAGTTCACAGAGATCCGTGAAGGGCTTGAGGATTAACTGTTGCAATAAGCCTTCGCCAAAGCATCTCGAATCACATTGGCCTTGCCGAGTATATTCAATACTTGGTTGTACTTTGAATCACTTCACCCATCGAGTTTGCCGAGGTTGACGTTGGGTTGAGTGAAGATATACTTGAGGCTCTTGTGATCGTGAATATGTCCACTTTCCTTCCCAACAAGAGATGTCTCCAAGTTATCAATGCATGGACAATCGCCGCCAACTCAAGATCGTGAGGGGTAGTTCTTTTCGTGGGCTTCAATCGCGAGAGGTATAGGCCACAACTCTCTCTTGCATTAACACAAGACCGAGACCTTGAAGAGAAGCATCACGTAAAACTTCAATGGCTTGGATTCATCAGAGGAGTCAAGACAGAGCTGTGACGAAGTTTCTCTTTGAGAGTATTGAAAGCAACGCACACTCGGAGACCGTATATACTTACATGCTTATGGAGGAGGTTGGAAAGAGGCTTTGCAATCTTAGAGAAGTTCTCAACTAATCTTCGCAATAGCTTGTAAGACCAAGAAAATCAAGTTGCTTGACATTCGAGGAGGTTCCCAATTCACAACCGCGACACCTTCTCGATTAACAGCGATGCCCTTGGCGGAGATGATGTGACCAAGATAAAGCACTTCATCAAGCCAAAATCACATTTGGAAAACTTCGATAGAATTGATGCTCGAGCTTGTCTAGCACCAATCGCAAATGTTTGGCATGATCCTTCTTATTCTTGGAGAAGACCAAAATATCATCAAGATAGACCAAGACGAATTCATTGGTGTAGGGTTGAAGATGAAGTTCATCATTCGAGAAATGTTGGAGGAGCATTGACAAGGCCGAAAGACATGACAAGATATTCATAAGAACCAAACTTGTTCAAGCTGTCTTGGGAATATCTTGTTCACGTAATGCGAATCTGATGATAACCCATACGAAGGTCAAGCTTGAGAACACTTTAGCACCTTTGAGTTGCTCTAAAAGCTCATTGATGTTGGGAAGTGGATACTTGTTCTTGATCGCCTTCTTATTCAATGGACGGTAATCGACGCAAAGTCGGTCCGCGCCATCCTTCTTCTCGACAAAAGAACACCATAACCCCAAGGAGATGAACTCGGTCCGATCAAACCCTGACGCCTTGTTCATCAAGCTGCTTCTTCAATTCCTTCAGCTCATTAGGTCCAAGCTTGTAGGACGCTTGAAACGGGTTCGCTGTGCTCAAGATCGATAACGAATTCAACGGCCGTGAGGAGGCATTCCTCGAAGCTCTTCCGAAAGACATCTTGGTACTCACAAACGATCGAATCGAGAGATAGCATCCAATTCGCCTTCTCATTGAGAGAAAACAACCGAATGGTTTCATCACGAAGGCATAGATGATCACATCATTAGAAAAGTGAGTCAATTGAATTTCCGCAGCACAATCAAGCCGAGCTGTGCTGAGAAAGCCACCATCCCAAGAATAAGATCAATATCCGAGTCACCAAGGACAATTGGTTTAGCCAGAAATCTATAGTCGCCCATCTTGATACCGACATTCGAACTAACATGGTAGATCTCAAACGCTTAGCCGAGAAATAACTTGCAATGCTCTAGGTAATGCTCAATCAAAATTGTGCTCATGCAAAAGGATATGACATGAAAGAATGCGATGCACCAAAGATCAAATAAGACTTTTGCGGAATATCATTAATCGAAGATTACCCATTATCACATCAAGAGATTCCTCCGCTTGAGCTGAATTCATCATATTCACCTTTGCGACTTGGGATTATGCTTGACCATGCATTGCCGGAAGATCTCACAGAGGAGGGGGGAAGGCGCTTTGGTTGAAGCACTTGTTCGATAGTGACCTTTCCCGACATTTGTTGCAAG
>JAHIAM010015595.1:0-13177 GCA_021605205.1 Aegilops longissima | reverse complement strand
TAACATCATATAGCAATAATCCTACCCGCAATCCCCGCCATATCCCTGAGCAGAGCGACCACCGTTGTATCCGCACTTGGAAGGGTGTGTTTTATCAAGTATCCGGTTCTAGTTGTCATAAGCTCAAGGTACAACCCAAGTCGCCCTCTATCAAGATCACGGCTATCCAATAGATTAATCACCGCAGGGTGCACCATCTTACCCAAAGACGCTTGATCCCATTTGGCCGACACACTTTCCGGTCATGCCCGCCCAGAAGATCAACACGCCGCAGCCCCACCTAGGCACAACAGAGGGCCAACACCGGTCAAACTGCGCCGAGGGTCTCGGCCCATCGCTCGAAAGCACACTCGCACGCTATGCGACGCGCCGAAGCGCACTCTAGCCCATCAGCGCTCCACCAATCCGGCCAGGCCGCCGCCGACGCTCAAGTATTTCGCGATACCACGACCGGATACCCATAACTACTCCCGCAGATGGTTAGTGCGATAAGTCAGAGCCAACCCAGATCAAATACCAAGACCTCAGTAGTGTTTAGTAACCGCTGAACGCGAACAGGCTGTGCCCACCTCTCTCCTAGGCGGTCTCAACTGCCCGCCGCCCGCCACAAAGTATCGGCGGGGCCTTGGAACCCTGCCCACCTCTACCGGATGGAGCCACCCGTCCCTTTCAATCCCCATCTCCAACAAGACCACATGTAATGTATAGCGAAGGTATATAGTATATACCCGTGATCAACTCCCGAGTGATCACGGCCCGATAGTATAGCACTAGCATTTACAAGTATGAAGGGCCACAGATGAATGTACTAGCATCCTATACTAAGCATATAGGATTGCGTAAGGTAACAAATGGTTACAAGGACAAAGCTATGCAACAAAGATAGGAGTATCCAAAATAATAACATGCTACACTACTCTAATGCAAGCAAGATAGAGAAGAGTAGGCATATCCGTGATCAAGGGGGGGCTTGCCCGGTTGCTCGGCAAGAGAGAGGGTCCTCGTGACGAGTCGATCACAGGACATCAAGATCGGTCTCGGGTTCACCGAGAGAAGAGGGGAAGAAACAAGAATACATAGCGTCAAGTGCATAACAGACAACATATAGAGCTAGACGTGTTCTAACGCAGCACAAGGCGTGCTCCTAACGTGGTATGAGGGTACGTTAGGGGAAAACATCCGGAAGTTTTCCTGCCGGACGCCCGTACCGATGAACCGAGAGGAAAGTTTGCAGGTTCTGATAGGTTAGAGACGTGGTGGACGAACGGATCTGGATCCGGATTCGCCTCGCCGCTCGAGCAACTTTCATGTTGAAAATATTTTAACCGGATTACGGATTAAAAGATATGATTTTTAAAAGATTTTATTAATTTCGAATTTTATTAATTATTTAATTAATTTCGAAAATGCATTTATGATATCAAGATGATGTCATGCCGACGTATCAACAACAGTGGTTGACGAGTCAACCCCGATGTGGGTCCGCATGTCATTCACTAATGACTAATTAACCTAATCAGATTTAATTAACATTACTTAATTAAGTTAATCAATGATTAGGTTAATTAACTCGTAATTAATTAGTTTAATTAATTACTTAATTAATTTAACTAATGATTAGGTTTAATTAATCCGAATTAATTAGATTAATTAATTACTAACTAATTATTTAATTAATTAGTTAGTTAATTAATTTTTATTCATTTTCATTTTCTTTTATTCGCTTTTAATTTAAAACGCTTTTTGTTTTTATTTTTGGGGGTGGGGCCCCACGCCGGGGCCATGCCAATCGGGCAAAGGCAAGGTGCTATGGCGACGTCCTAATCGGGCACTTTAACTGTGGGGATCGACACGATCCGTGGCATCGGGCGCCCGAGGCATCGGGTCGCGCCGAGGCACTGGCTGCAGTGGCGCGAAGCGGCGCGCTGGTCGGGCGATTTAACGGGTGGGGCTTAATGAGGCCGAGCGCCATGAGGGGGGGAAGGAGGGCCCTGGCCTGGGGCGAGGGATTGGGGGCATAGGGGCGGCGAGGACGCCGACGGGGAAGGAAGGGGAGGGGGTGCAGGGGTCGGGCGGCCGAGGCACGGCCGGATCCGCAGGGAAGAGGAACTGGGAGGGGGCTGGCAGCGCGGCATGCGACAACCGCGACGGGGCTGGCGGGACCACGGCACGACGAGGAGAGAGCGGAGCCGGGAGGGTGAACTGCGCGAGGCCGGAGCGGGCCGACGGGAGGGGGGAAGAGAGGGGCCTCAGGTGGGGGCAGTCCTAGGCGCTGGCCTGGTGAGGGCTGGGGAGACCGCGGAGGGGGTCGGGAGCGCGCACAGCCTGGGAGTGTGGAGGCCGACCATGGCGGGTGGTCTGCACTGGGGCGACGGAGGGGAGGGAGCTCCGCAAGGCCGAGGAGGAGGGAGGCCGGGCCGCGTGGGCGGCGGGGTCGGCAGCAGGTGGGAGTGGCGCGGGGTGGTCCGTGGTCTTGCCGCCTCGATCCGACGGGAGAGGGCGAGAGGAGGGGGCAGAGGAGGGGGGGATCGATCCTGCCTGGATCGGCCGAGTGGGGAACGGTGGGGAGCTAGGGTTTGGGGTGGGGAGGAGGGTTATGGAGGCCTGCTGGCTCGTGGGCGGCTGTGCAGGGCCAATGGGCGCCTCGCCCAGAGAGGGGGTTGTTCCTCTTATTTTTATTTTTCTTCTTGTTTTCCCTTTTATTTATTTTACCTTTTACTTTTCTATTTTATTTTAGTCTTAGCAATTTACTAAAGTGGCACCTAATAGAATTTACAATTTATGCCACGCCACATTAGTTTATTACTTATAACAAATCAGTCTTTGAAAATGTTTATTAATTTTAAAGCACTTATATGATTGCATTGCTACTGTTTTATTCATTTTAGAATATCTAAATATTTTATAAAAGTGTGGTTCCTCCACCATAATTACTTATTAATTATTTGGAACCAATTCAACACTTTGTTTTGATGTGAAAATTTTGATGTTTGACAATATTTAAACTTTGAATTTGAAAGTTTCAACCGACGCGAGAATATTCGCAGAATCGAGGTGACGGTCCTCATTAACGCTGGTTTCATCAGAGCGAATCACCCGAAGGCCACAAGGAGCAACACCAGACGTTATGAACGCCTCGCAGAGCAAACCCGATGACTACTCAATAGTTCAATGTGCCATGCTTTACGGCTTAGAATTGGGACTTGACGACGCTTTGAACGCCATGGAGCATATGAGATGTTCCAGAGTTGAAGTTAATATTTCAAGCAAATGCCCAATTGAGAGATATTAAGTCTCCAATAAGTTCTATAGCTGCAAGATGGAGGAGAATAGTTATGTCAAGAACATATACTCGTAATGTCTAGTACCACAACCACTTGAATCAACCGGGAGTTAATCTTCCCGAAGTTCTTCAATCATCGCCACCAAGCTACAAAAGCTTTGTGATGAACTATAATATGCAAGGGATGGATAGGACAATTCTCGAGCTCTTCGCGATGCTAAAGGCATGGAGGTAGAAATCAAGACGAGCATCAAGTGTTGATGATTAACAAGACCACTAGTTTCAATAAGAAGGGCAAAGGAATAAAAGGAACTTCAAGAAGAACGCAAGCAAGTTGTTCTCAAGTGAAGAAGCCCAAGTCCGGACCTAAGCCTCGAGACTCGAGTGCTTCTACTGCAAAGGGACTAGTCACTGGAAGCGGAACTGCCCCAAGTATTTGGTGGATAAGAAGGATGGCAAAGTGAACGATATATTTGATATACATGTTATTGATGTGTACCTTACTAATGCTCGTAGTAGCACCTGTGGTATTTGATACCGGTCTCTGCTCATATTTGCAACTCAAACAGGGCTATGGATTGCGAAGATTGGCTAAGGACGAGGTGATGATGCACGGGAAATGGTTCCAAAGTCGATGCTCATATTTGATACCTCTACATCTACCTTCGGGATTAGTTTTAGACCTGAATACTTATTATTTGATGCCGCCATACATGAACATTATATCTGGATCTTGTTTGATGCGATACGGTTATTCACTTAAATCAGGAATAATGGTTGTTCTATTTATATGAGTAATATCTTTATGGTCATGCACCCTTGATGAGAGGTCTATTTTTATTGAATCTCGATAGTAGTGATACACATATTCATAGTATTGAAGCCAAAAGATACAAGTTTAATAATGATAGTGCAACTTATTTGTGGCAATCGCCGCTTAGGTCATATTATGTAAAGCTATGAAGAAACTCCATGCCGATGGGCTTTTGGAATCACTTGATTATGAATCACTTGATGCTTCGTAACATGCCTCATGGTCAAGATGAATAAGACTCCATTCTTCGAATAAGGAGCGAGCAATGACTTATTGGAAATAATACATACCGATGTATGCGATCCGAGGAGTGTTGATGTCAGAAGGGTATCGTATTTTCTGACCTTCACAGATGATTAGAGCAGATATGGGTCTATCTACTTGATGAAACATAAGTCCTAAACATTTGAAAAGTTCAAAGAATTTCAGAGTGAAGTGGAAAATCATTGTAACAAGAAAATAAAGTTTCTACGGTCCGATCATGGAGGTGAATATTTGAGTTATGAGTTTGGTCTTCATTTGAAACAATGCGGAATAGTTTCGAACTCATGCCACCGGAACACCACAACAGAATGGTGTGTCCGAATGTCGAACTGCACTTTGTTAGATATGGTGCGATCTATGATGTCTCTTATCGATTTACCGCTATCGCTTTGGGGTTATGCTTAGAGACGGCTGCATTCACGCTAAATAGGGCACCATCGAACTGCTGAGACGACACCATATTAATCGGGTTTGTGAAGAAACCCAAGTTGTCGCTTTTAAAGTTTGGGGTTCATGGCTTATGTGAAAAAGCTTCAACTCGATAAGCTCGAACCCAAATCGAGAAATGTGTCTTCATAGGATACCGACACGCTCCGTCAGATCTACTTTTCCAAACACTTTTGCCCTTGTTTTGACTCTAACTAGCATGATTTGAATGGAACTAACCCGGATCGACGCTGTTTTCAGCAGACTTTCCATGGTGTTATTTATTTGCGTAAACAAAAGTTCTTGGAATGACCTAAACTCCACGAACGCCTTTTCAGAAATAATAAAAATCCTTGCCAAAGATAAAGACCAGGGGCCCACACTGTCCACGAGGGTGGGGGCGCGCCCCCTAGGGCGCCCTCACCTCATGGGCCCCCGAGCCCTCCGACGCCAACCCAACTCTATATTTGCTTTCGGGAGGAAAAATCAAGGAGAAGCAATCATCGCTTTTACGACACGGAGCTGCCGCTAAGCCCTAAAACCTCTCGTGAGGGCTGATCTCGAGTCCGCTCGGGCCCAAGAGGGGATTCCGCCATCGTCATCATCAACCATCCTCCATCACCAATTTCATGATGCTCACCGCCGGCGTGAGTAATTCCATCGTAGGCTTGCTGGACGGTGATGGGTTGGATGAGATATATCATGTAATCGAAGTTAGTTTTGTTAGGTTCGATCCCTAGTATCCACTATGTTCGAGATTGATGTTGCTATGACTTTGCTATGCTTAATGCTTGTCACTAGGGCCCGAAAGTGCCATGATTTCAGATCTGAACCTATTATGTTTTCATGAATATATGTGTGTTCTTGATCCTATCTTGCAAGTCTATAGTCACCTACTATGTGTTATGATCCGCAACCTCAAGTGACAATAATCGGGACCACTCCCGGTGATGACCATAGTTTGAGGAGTTCATGTATTCACTGTGTGCTAATGCTTTGTTCCGGTTCTCTATTAAAAGGAGGCCTTAATATCCCTTAGTTTCCATTAGGACCCCGCTGCCACGGGAGGGTAGGCCAAAAGATGTCATGCAAGTTCTTTTCCATAAGCACGTATGACTATATTCGGAATACATGCCTACATTACATTGATGAATTGGAGCTAGTTCTAGGTCACCCTATGTTATGATTGTTACATGATGAACCGTGATTCGATAATTCTCCATCACCGATCCAATGCCTACGAGCTTTTCAGATATTGGTTCCCGCTTATTTACTTTTCCGCTATTGTTACAATCACTACAAAACACCAAAATATTACTTTTGCTATCACATTTTGTTACCGCTACACTACTATCATATTACTTTGCTACTAAATACTTTGCTGTAGATAATAAGTTATCCAGTGTGGCTGAATTGACAACCGGCCTAATACTTGAGAATATTCTTTGGCTCCCCTTGTGTCGAATCAATAAATTTGGGTTGAATACTCCACCGAAAACTGTTGCGATCCCCTATACTTGTGGGTTGTCAAGACTATTTTCCGCACTGCTGTCGGGAGCATAGCTCTATTCTTTGAGTCACTTGGGATTTATATCTGCTTGTCACTATGAAGAACTTGAAAGACGCTTAAGACAACAATTTATCCCTCAACTACGAGGGGAGGTAAGGAACTGCCATCTAGCTCGCACTTGATTCACCTTCTGCTTTGAGTAAGCTTATACACCTAAACCTGCTTCGCTATTCGCTCGATATGTCGCATGTTATTGATGATGCCACTTCGCTATGCATGATACTTATGATGAAACTACTTTATGCTTGATACCATCGTGCTCTTAGTGAACTTCTTGATGAACAAATTGCTAGAGTTAGAGAGAAAGAAATTATTGAAACTGATTATATTGATGAAAGTGATGATGAAGATATGCCGTTATTCCCGAGGGTTATGTTTTTGATATGGAAGCTTCGCAGCTATTTTAGCTAGCCAAGATAGATATGAACTCAAGAGGTTATTAGTTAAATGGAATTAGCAATCTCTAATGATAGAATGAGACCTCGACTGCTTTTGTGTAACATCCCAAATTCCTATTTGGAACGCTTTTACAATTATAGCTAAGTATCTATGCATTCTGCTTGAATTTGAGTGCCATTTGAAGTTTCAAGTTTTTGAGTTTTGGAATTTGAATTCAAACTTGGCAAGTGGGAATCATTTCAAAAACTATGCCCGATAAATACTTGAGCAAAAGTATGAGAGGAGCAAACATGACACTCCAAAATATCAGAGGAAACAATGCCAAAAGTTTTGAATTCAAATTTGGGTTTTATTTGAATATTGGAAAAATGAATTTTTATAAACTTTGGATTTTGCCTCGAAAATGTTCAAATGATAGGAATATTCCCGATCATTTTGGTATATATATGTCCTATATAAAATATTTATAGTTTATATTTTCTCTCGCTTTTATTTTTCAAAATAAAGTAAATAGAAAGAAAATGCCCAGCACCAGCCAGCCGACCGCCCACCAGACTGGCAACCCCCGACCGCCCAAATGCCCACCAGCGCCACCAGACGCCCGGCCAACCGACCTCGCCTGACCGCCTGCCGGCCACCCGATCAACGCCTCCACGCTGCACGCCGTGTGGGCCACCACCTCCTCAACCTCGCCCACGATCGAGCCGCTGCCGATCCCGTGAGATCCGGATCCGCCGCGATCTCCTCGCCTCTTTTCCTCGGCCTGCCGAGGACCCCTATAAGTACCCTCCCGATCCCATTCCTCCCGCCGAACCTCTCCTCCTCCTCACGCCGCGAGCCCGAGCCTACCACCGCCATTCACCTCGCGCCGCCTAGCCTCCCGAGCCTCGCCGACTCCACCAACCCTCCCGCCTCAGACTCCGCCGGACCACTCACCGACCTCCCGACGACCGGAGAGGCTAACACACTGCCGCCACTGCCGAGCTCCGTAAGCCACCGGACTCCACCCCGCTCCGATCTCACATCCACGGCTAGGATTAGAACACCTCAAGGGGTAAGTTCTTTAATAAAACCCGTTCGGCCGGTTCGCATGGTTTAATTTTTAGTTAGGTTTTATTTTAGTACCGCCCGATTTGTTTAAACCCTAGGCCCATTTTAGTTATATTACGAAAAGTGTAGTTAGCCCATTTAGTCGCTTTTTCTTTATTTTCGTTTTTCTGTTTTAATGTAATAGTTCCAGATTTGAAAAATTCATAACTTTTATTCTACTTAATATTTTGAGTGATTCTTTTTTGTTGGTTTGCAAATTTTCTATAGTTTCTGCAGAAAATATTATTAGCTATGTTAAAGTTAACTAAAATTGCTTTATTTTACATTTAGTCAGAATAGTAAATCTGCCATAAAATGAGTTAGGAAAATTATTTTTATATGATTCTTTTGTCCCAACTTTATTTTGACATTGCCCAACCGTAGGAATTAATTTGGGTATTTTAGGATTAATAAAAAATAGTTTTAAGCAGAATCTTGTTAATCCTAATTAATTGACTAGCTACTGCTTTTCCTATTATTTTAATTAGCTAATAAATTTATTTTTCACATGTGATTGATTATTCTAGGTTAGTTTCTTCACCTTATAGGATGAACTTTTATTTATAATAAATAAAACTTTTATTTTAATTTTCTTAATAGAATTTGAATTAGGCCTAATAGGAGTTTTATAATAGCTTTTAAATTGATTCTTTTTGCTCCTAGTTGCTTAATGCATTCTTTTTCGTTAAGTTAACATAAACTCATGATTAGGTTATGTTGAGAAATTTTTGTTATATAAAACTATTTTGTTGTTGTTGCTTGAAGTAGGAGAAACTTTGAGTTGGATTCTTTGAGTTTTCCTTGATTTTGATTGTTTGTTTTGGTGTGTTATGTTGTTATGCTATTGTGCTAAATGATCTTATGCTATATGCTCATTGTGATTATTGTTTGTCTCGTAGAGTTTCCTGGAGTGCTAAGCTTGCTACTACTTAATCTTTAGCTTACGAGGATCATCAAAGGCAAGTCTTGATCATGTTATTTCAATACCTATGATTTTGTGCATTAGAAATTATACCACCCCACCATGCATGCAATAGTTGAAATTTTGAAGTTATGTTCTTGAGTAGTATCATGTGGTAGGATGAACCAATCCTTGTGACCATGACCCCGGACGTAAGTAGTTTATTTTGCTATGCTCAGAGACGGTTTGGTTGAGTGAAATTCATAAGCAAGATGTGAGAGTCAATGATGATGACAACCCCATGAACTACAAGATCAAGATGGACTTGAATTCACCACTGGGTGGAGGACGGTTGACGGACACCCGAGAACCAGTTGTTGGCCGATGCATGGAGAAGTGCCATGACATCTTGGAAAGCTTCACCCAGCCATGAAGAGACGAATGGATGCCCCATTGACCGGAAGCTACCTGCAGCCGCAAGCCATTATGGGCTCGCTGGGTTAACTTTAGTAGTGACGCTGGCTGGACGTACTACGAGATGTAGAAGAACGGTAGGATTGATGGGTACCGCAGAGCTGTAAGAACTCTTTGGAAGACCCTGTTTATCTGGCCCGCCTTCAAACACCATGAAGTGCGTAAGACTTAAAAGGAGGGAATGATTCTTGGGTAAAGTGCAAACCTCTGCAGAGTTAAAGATCTAATCGACAGCCGTGTCCCTCGTTACTTGACAATTTGAGCCTCCAAACTTGGAAGTATTCGGAAATCTCAACACTAAAATTTATGAATTAATGTGAGGGGTTATGACTTAATAATTTGGAAATGAGATATTGGTTGGCGGAACCATCTCAATAACTACCAACAATTTGTAGTAATTTGCAAGCAAGTCCACCGTAGTAGGGAAAATTGGCTTTTCGCAAAATGATGAAACTTAGAGCCCCACACCAAAAATGCATATAGTGTTAGTAACTTTATTATTGTTATTTCTTCATGACTTGCCACTTATTCAAAAGCTGATCCACACGGCTGCAACGCCTTATGTTGCGTAGGTTTATTCCAATCAGAGGAGGCTACGCCCGCGCTTAGCGATTGCCCTTTGGAGTCGGTTGACTGCTTTTCACGCTCGCAGCTTATTAGTTTATTTTCATGAGTTGGCCTTCGCCTAATTTATTCTATTGTAATAAAGACTCTATATGAGAATCGTAATAAATTCAGGTGTGATTGAACTTTGATTATTTCATCGATGTAATCGTGAGTACCAAAGATGATCTTGGGATGGATGTACATAGAGATTTGACCGATTTTGGGTCAGTCGCACAGAGATGGTATCGAGCACACGCTGACCAGAGGATCATAACCCCTAGGATCGGAAAGCCATAGGAAGAGACTATTTACTTTATATCCTTATCATTCCGTAATTCTCCCTCGCCATTTCTGACTCTCCGATTTTCAACATTCTAGATGGCCGAAGTTCACCCCGCTTTGCTATGGAGTTTTGCCACCGACGAGACGATGCCCTTCGAAGGAAGCTGGTCCAGATGGTGAAGAAGCTGAAGATTGCTCCCTCGATCACCGAAGCCAACCAATGCACTTCCGACGACACCCGCCATGGATTGAAGTGCATATTCCAGGAGAACCTTCGAGGACATACGGAGCCTATTGACTTTGAGTTCACCGACTTCAACCGGATCATCGAAGGGACATGGCGATCTATCGCACTTGGACATCTCCGAGAGGAGTACAGGCCGAGCTCGATCCCTCGACTCGCCATGGTTTCTCGCAGAGCAAGGAATGGAGATATCATCCGCACTGTGGAAGACGACTCCATCTCTCTTATGTCCAGACTTGGAGTGTCTCCTCAGAAACGGGAGATCCGCATCACGAACTTGAAGGCACACAGAGGCTATTGTTCCGTGAACTAGAACTCGAGGAGAAGGCACACGCAGACTTCCTTAACCATGAGGAAGAAATCACGGACTTCATGGAGAGAGTCGATGACCAAGATGAAGCTTGCCGTAATCGAGGAAAAGATGGACTTGGGAGAGGACCTTTTCCGAGTGGAGATGACGGACCCTCGTGAGAAATGATCAGATTATGAAGGAGTTCCACCGAGGAAGCCGCAAGATGAGGCGCCACCACAGAGGACATCGCACTGAGGACGCAAGGATTATTGATGAAGACTTTTAGTCGACCACCATGTTATTTTTACTTTTTCGTCGATCTAGGGCCGATATTTTCGATTAGTCATGAGCTTTTGTAATCGAGATTGAACCATGTTTGAGTGGAATGAATAAATGATTGGTGTGTTAATGATTGTGCATTCATATGGGTAGTGTTATTTTCATTAGACCATTGTTCTATTCTAATTTTCTCATCCACTCCAAAACACCAGATGCCTCCGAGACGTGACACCGCTTTCCACCGAGCTCACCCACTACTCCAAGCAGCAGAATGCCCTCATGCGATACTCATCCGTAATTAGAACAACAACACCAACAATCCACCGCCACCACCCTCTGCTGACAACTTGACTCGATTCCTAAGGCTGAATCCGCCAGTTGTTCTCTAGCAAAGATCGAGCCGATTGTGGCCGGCGATTGGCTCCGCAAAGTCGGAAGAGAGCTAATCACCGTTGGATGCACCGATCGAGAAGGTGCGCTTGCCGCACATCAACTTGATGGACCTGCAGCTTCTGGTGGGAGAACTACACCGCCACTTATCCCATTGGTGCCATCACGTGATCAGTTCCAAGAGGCCTTCCGCACCGCCATGTTTCAGCCGGAGCCATGAGTCTCAAGAAGCGTGAGTTCCGCAACTTACGCCAGGGAACTGCATCGTAGTGCAAGACGTGGATGAGTTCAGCAAGCTAGCTCGCTATGCCCCTGATGATGTGGCCACAGATGCCGCAAAACAGAGAAGTTTTCGAGGGACTCGACGACGAGCTGAGTATGCAGCTTATTGTGGCTACTTTCAACAACTACCGTGAGCTGGTAGACAAGGCCACCATACTTGAAGGCAAGCAACAGAGATTGAAGTCGCAAGGGAAGTACAGCCAGGGGAAGCACAACTCAGAGCTCAACAGAAGCCCCGTATGCACCATACTGGGAGGGCACACCCATCATAACCATGAAGGCCATAACCATGGAGGAAATGGGAACAACCGCAACCAGGACAACAAGTCGTGCAATGGCCATGGCAATGGAAATAGTAATGGCAATCAAGATCGCCCCGCCCTCGGCTCAAGGATCTGAGCCACATCACCGCTTCAAGTGCCGTAAGACACGGCACTATGCCACCGACGCCCGGAGGCAGCAGAGGAATGGAAACGCAATGGAAGCTCAAAGAAAGAAGCCCAACCCGCTCCTCGTGCTCGTGGAACCACATTGACGTGGAGGACGCCTATGATCAGCCGTATAATCGTGGTTGGTAAGTTTTATTGAATTCACGCTCAAGATTGGTACTCTTTGATTTCGTGCAACGATTCATTCATATCAAGGGTAGTTGTGGAAAAGTACGGGTTGCCCACTAAAACCCTTAGAAGCCCCTTCGCCGGGCCCGCAGAGGAGAAATGATGGCAGGTTTAGGCTGTCATGCAACCTCAACATCGGAAACCATAAATTCCCGCAGACCTATAGTGTTGGAAACCCGACTCTGGATGTAATCCTAGGCATGGATTGGTTGACGAAGTTTGAAGGGAACATGGATCGTTCAAGAAGTCTATTCTGCTCACCACTCCGGAGCGTAAGAGGATCAAGTATGTATCCAGCATAGCTAGATGAAGAATCAGTCATTCTCACGGAGTTGTTCAGAGGAAGTGCCAGAGTGCAAGATTTTCCGATGTGTTTCGAGGAATTACCAGAATGCCACCGACGTAGACATTGAATTTCTGATCGAAGTTATTGCCCAGACAGCCCCAATATCCAAGAGACCCTATCGGATGCCACCAATGAATTGAAAGAGATCAAGGATCAAATTAATGAGTTATTGGAGAAAGGATATATTCGCCAAGCTCATCACCTTGGGGAGCCCCAGCTTTTTGGTAGAGAAGAAGGATGGAACCTTGAGGATGGTTGTGGATTATCGTAGCTGAACGAAGTGACCATCAAGAACAAGTACCTCCGTCGATGATTAATGACTTATTTGATCAACTAGTAGGAGCCAAGGTATTCTCCAAGATCGATCTTCGATCAAGATTCACCGCTGAAGATCCGTGAAAAGGATATACCCAAAACAACATTCACTACTGTGTATGGTTTATATGAGTATACCGTCATGTCATTTGATTGACTAATGCTCCCGTGATACTTCATGAATTTGATGAACAAGGTATTTATGGAATATCGGACAAGTTTGTCGTGGTGTTCATCGATGATATACTGATTTTCCAAGAGAGAGGAAGAGCATAAGGAACATTTATGCCTAGTTCGAGAAACT
>JAHIAM010015594.1:0-14559 GCA_021605205.1 Aegilops longissima | reverse complement strand
GGACATGCCACCACACCACTCCTGTATGAGGGGCCCGAGCCTCCGCGGACTACCCCGGGCCCGGCCGCCAACCCTAGCTGACCACCGGATTCAGCCTTGACCACGGATTTGACCAAGGCCTTCCACCTTGTGTTAGGTCAGCCCATAGGAACACTTTGAGCAACATCCCCAACCCAAGAAGATCCTCCGTAGACCCCGCGTCTGCTTCTCCAAAGGCAAGGGCGCGCCCCGGAGGGGGGAACTCGAGACGCGGGCCCTTCTTACATGCCACCACCCACCCGGAGATGAGGGGCCCGACGCCCGGGCATTACCCGGCCCCGCCCCGCTTTAACCTCGAGCGGACCACGAGATTGCCCTTGACTTCCCACACGGGCTTTGACCAGGATTCCACCCTTGGTGGGCGGCCCATAGGGACACCCGGAGCAACATCCGCCAAACCCAACCACATCCATTTGTAGACCGACGGTCTGCTTTCCCTCCGGCCGGGCGGGTCTTGAGGGGGGGGGCACACCCGAGACGCCCGGGGATTTGAACCCCACAACACTTCCAGACTTGAGAGGCCACCACGCAAGATTTAGGTTTGGGAGGCCCCCAAAGGACGCCAAGAGCAACCAGAGAGGGAATTTCTCTTTCCACAGAAAAAAAAACCATGGTTTGCCTGTACGCCATTAAAAACCATGATTTTATCCCTAGTATTTAATAATATTCATGCAGATCGCTTCCGAACCCTACCCGGGCCGCCCTGAGGGGGGCCACACCCGAGACGGGGCCTCCGACATGCCACCACACCACCCGATGTATGAGGGGGTCGACAGCCCCCGGGGATTTTCGGGCCCTCCCCGCAACTCAGAAGCGTGACCACCGGATTCAGCCTTTGACTTTGCAACGAGATTTGACCAAGGGCCTTTCCACCCGGTGTTAGGTCAGCCCATAGGAACACTTTGGAACATCCGGCCAACCAAAGCAAGATCCTCCGTAGACCCGACCTGCTTCTCCAAAGCCGGGGTTCATTAAAAGGTTTAAATTTTTTAAAATTTATACCCAAGGGGTTTTAATTAAGTGCCCATTAAAGGGTCCGAACCTTCGTTATTATTTTTCCCAGATACCGGGCGATAAATAAAAAGATGTTTTATTATATTTGGGATACTAATGGCGCATTTTTAATGATGCCCTTTTATTCTTTTATACTAATGGCCATCGTGAAGGGCCATTGTATGAATATTAGGTTTTTTTATTTTCTGTTTTTGCACAGTTACAAATGTATAATTGGACAAAATATAGACAACAAACAAAAAGATTTAATACAATAGAAGATTAGTCTCTGAATACAATTCATCATTTAGTCTCTAAATTCACATATTAGTCTCCAATTGAAAAGACTCAACAAAGATAGAACATTATATTAAAGTCCAACCCTGAGTAGTAGTTTGTTCACAACAAGTCATATCGATCATCTAAACTACCATCACATAAAGAGGGAAGTCAACACGATGAGCATCATCACATGAAACCGTTTCATCCGGGTTTCCAACCCCTCCCTCTCCCGCCAGATACCGGGATTAGATTCGGCCTCGCCCAGTGGTGTGCCTTTAATCATATAATTGAACCTGTTCCCACATTCTCCCAAATGTCGAGACTCCGGGAACCTTACCTTGCAACATAAACGGCATTTATGCACTAGCCAAACGAACGTTAGTACCAATTCACGACAATACATAACAAATATAAGTATGCAAATTAACGATCGGAGAAAAGCAAGACATTAATAGCATCGAACATCTAAGTTGAACGACTTCAAACCAAAGAGACATACCATGTTCATTAAAGTTTAATTACAACATGAGCCAATCGATGTTTCGAACTAGACAACTCCCACTAAGGACTGGAGCGTATGAAGCCGCTCATCGGGAGTCATGAAAGAACGGGCGTCATCCTGCATTTGTAGCATTGTGTCGATGTCATCGTTGACTCCGTTGATTTAGGTAGAACTGCCCCGAGGTACGGCATTCTTGATGGATGATTTGCACCTCATCGATGAAAGAATTTTTGTCCGATGTCCGCTGCCCTGGATTGCCGACACGCCGCGCCCATCTTGAGTTTACCGGTAGCGGTTGATGATGGTCCTGCATTACCTGGATGTGATGGATGGCGAGTAGGCACCTTCGATCACAAAGTGAAGCGCTTGACTTGAGCGTAATCGCCGACAGGGAGAACACGTTGCCGATTTACGTAATAGGCCCGTGAAGGTGCTTCCAGACATGAGCCGGGAGAACATCATCAAGAACCTTCTGACATTTGTAGTCTACGCTCGATCGACGGTCCGGTCAAATACGCGGGCCATGGAATATTTGCTTAGGAGGATGAGTTTTGCAATGTGTCACCAGAAAACACGAATGTTAAAAGAAAACGATCAAATCTAAGAATTATATGTTACGGGTGGTTGAGGGAGGACTTATCGAAAGTAAGGCACGAGGAAGTTATCTATCTTGGTTTGCTTAATGACGCTTTCGAGGTAAGAAATCGCGACTGCGGGTCCCCAACGCTGCCCAAGATCTTGGCACATATGTAGAAGGGTCGACTATCACATGTCCGGGTCTTGTTTAATGATCCCATTCCATACTCAGCCAAATAGCTGAACGAAGGTAGTGGAGCTGAAGGTTCAACATAGCGTGGATGTCATCAAACCCAGGACGATCAGAGCTCGATGGAGTTATCCACAAAGCCTTTGCCCTCCGCACCTTGGCCACGAAAACCGGTATGCCACATCCTTCTCTCTGACGCCGCTTTCCAAAGAAAGAACACTGCGTGACCGTGATAGCACCGGTTGCAGCATTGAGCATATTTGTTGCAGCATCGCCACCCGCCACATGCACCTCCTCAGATATCCTCGTGGTGGCCCGCCCACATATCGGATTGGTGCCGCCAGCCCGCACCTTGTTAGTCTTTCTTTATGTGCCTTTTCTTCTCTCCTCGTAATGGGACCGAGTTCGCCACGCACCGCTTCTTCTGAGTGTTGGGGCTGATATTGACTCGCCATCCGAGGCTCTGAAGTTTCGGCAGCCGGAGGCTCTCGAGAGCTGAACGACGTAACGCTGTAACTTGGCCTCGTGGACCAGCCAGATCGCGACGCTTTTGTTGGGTTGGGTTCTTGAGAAGGAGGCCTTATGAAGTCGCCACCGACTCCATGATCGGCAAAGTACCGATCGACGCTGGCAAAATGTATCGTCGCCGCCGCCGCTGCCATCCCGCACATATGCATGTTTAGATCCAAAGGGCATAGGGATGTCCGCACTTGCGCGGTTCATAGTCAATTTCTGGCACGACCGGCGTGGTGTCTTGGGGTGCTTCGCCTCCAAACAAATTTGGCTCTTCGCCAGTAGGGCCACCAGCAGGTTACGGGAGGGTCATCGTCATCATCGCCGCCCGACGGGTTGAATCGAGGTAATAACTCGTCGCAATGGCAGCACCAACCGCTTGAACCCAAAGTGTTGTGGCATCTGCAATCAGGAACAAGGGCGCCCGTTGAACGATTTTGCCTTGGACATCGACCAACCGTTGTTCACGGCGTGAGTGCACTGGACATCGGCGGCGCCCGCGAACATGTGGAGGCATCGTGATGCCCTTCAAAGGCAAGGAGATGAAGTCCCATCGGAAAGGTTTAATTAGTTACCGTGATGATGGCGCCAGCTCACGCACGTCGAGGCACCGCCAATGGCGGGCGCAATGACTGAGGGGCCGCTAATGCAGGTGCATGCCGGGCGCCCCGTGCATTGCTTCCGTGATGGCGCCGAGACACCATGCGCCCGCCGGAGTAATACCACGGCCCCGCCATCGCATTCCAAACAATCAAGGCCTCGCACGCCTTAATCCACGTGACTCAACCCCGGATCAAGGTAGGCACAATGGCGGTGATCATCGCCAGTTGTTGTTGCACTTGCTCTTGGACACCTCCGAACTGCCGCCACCGTGCCTTGAGTTCTGGAACTCGCGCACCTGGCTTTCCCGCTGGTCTTTTTCTCTTCCGCACACCGTAGAGTAGTGGCCCCCATTTGTGACAAGTTTTGCCGCCACACACCAGTCACGCCGGCCATCGAGCTTATCCTTGTTCTTCATTATATTCAACGCCTCTATTGAGAGTGGTGTCCTGGCTGTTTTAGTCGACTTCGCTACTGCTTTCAATACTCAGGAAGGAATGTGAACCATTTAGAATTTGGCTTCATTAATTAGAATGCAACCATATGGAGCCACTAATTCGGGTGGTATTCTTAGCAGAATAACCTCGCGCCTGGTCTTCGGATCCGTGGTAAGCTCCTTTGTTTTCGGGTCCTTGTACCGGCCCCGACAAAGTTCCTGGTCTGCTTGTCACCAGATTTATCGAAGAGGGCGGTCTGCTCGGCACGCCCGCTGGCCCTCCTTGTCCCATATAGTCTGCCACTCAGAACCGCCGGGACCGAGTGTGTGTTCCTCAAGTTCAGCTCCCGCATTTTTCCCCCACCGACTTGATTCGAGTTTGCGTGCTCGAGCAATTGATCTTGAAGTCGCTAGAGTCATCTTCGGGATCAAGGATTTTCTCCTTGATCTTCTCATAATCTCACCTTTCTCGATCATTCTCTTCACATTGCTTTTCCAAGTAGACAAGGCCTTGCTCATCTTCGTGAGAGCAGCATTGTTCACTTTATCTCTTTGAGGCTTGTGTTTTCAAAAGCAGCGGGAACTTGTATCGCTCGGCAGCTTCAGAAGAGGAGGTTGCGCAATTCCTGGCCAGATGCCTCAGTTCTCTGTGTTGATCGAGACGTGTTCGAGATGCACCAGCTGAAGGAAAATTCTTGACTATTCGCTCGCCGTTGATTCCGCCGAGTCCACTTCAAGAACTTCTCCTTGAGGTGCGGAGCACTGTCGGGCGCCGTCCTTCGCTGTTTCTTCTGCTGGCTGCCATCTGCAAGCACGCCATCATCGCGGTGGCATCTCGGCGCACCATCGCTGGTGGCATCGCGGGGTCATCTCGCGTACCATCAGTGGTCTCAGATCGTGGGAAGGCGCCTCATACAAGTGAGGTTGTTCTCCATCTCCGGATAGCTCCTCAATGCCTTGCCGCCTCAACCCCGCCTCATCGCTAGGCCATGTTTTCTCAAATAGAAACAAAGTTTGTTCAAAAGTTGGTTATTGTCAAGGAACAAGATCATGGTCTCACTATTTAGGTTTGTCGACACCGAGGCATCCTAAAATCTAAGCTTTTATCATTGAGGGTTTTTCGACGCCAAGGCACCCTAAAAGCCCAAGCGCCATCATTTCGAGGTTTTTATCGACACCGAGGCACCCTGTTATGCATTAGCTATCACGCACTTGATCCCACTTTAATTAACTACTAAGATACCTGCCCATGCATTAGTCATAGTATTTTATGTCCATGTTTTTAGCAAAGTCATGTAAAATTAATGGAAAATTTCAGCATGACTTACTGAAATAGGACATATGGAGACCTAATTTGCCGAACGGAAGTTAATCACATTCCAGAACCTCAAGGCCTCTGTGACAAGGCAAAAAAGGCCTCCATCACAACATGGAAAATATATATCAAACCAAGGGCTTTTGCTTTGCTTTTCAAAGGCCAAATTGTAGCTAGTCTAAGCATCATCCATTCGGTAACTGCACTTAGTTTGGTTCAATTAAAAAGACCTGGGTAATCCATAGCTACCACATTGTTCACTGACAGCTACCAAACTGTTTCTCAGACAAACATATAGCTGTAAATGTGGCAAAGAAGACAATAAATTTGATACAGACATGTTTCAAACCCATACACAGTCATGCCACGGCAAAAAAGTAAGTAGCTAGTTAATTGCCTTATTTTCGTGGAAAAAAAATTATGGAAAGTAAGAGGTTACACTTAATTATAGAAAATTTTACACTGTTATTAGGGGAAGTCTATACTGTATTACATATAGATGCAGGGCTACACGAAAATTGCCGAGCTTACATTAAATACATCGTGACCAGTAGGGCTTGTGACACAAATTCGCTTAGATGATCTAACACCGACAAAATAAAGGAAACACCTCATCAACTAATATGAGATATGAAAGCACAAGTTACAGTATTTGCCTAAAACTACATAACTAGGACATGAAAGCACAAGTTACTAGCATTTTCCTAAAAAATTATATAACTAGTGGACCAACTCTGCCCCGTAATAAGAACTATAGATCATGGGTTCTTGGAAAGTAGCACAATGCATAATGCAAAACAACCAATCAACTAGTGAAGCCAATCAAGAACCTAGAGATAGAGAAAACCGAAGTACATGCGCAGGCAAGAGCAGAAAGCAAAGCATCAACTTTGTCGTTTATGAAATTGCTTAGGTTCACAGAAAACAAAAATGCCTCACAATTTTCAATGCCCTGCTTAATTGACTAAGCAAGTGTTTTATAGGCATAATATATGTTAACAACCCCAGATAACTAAATCGAGCACCGAACTCATTATCGATTGATGCACACAGCCTTCTATTGTTGCATAGTTATTTATTTATTTTATTTGTAGGCCAGACAGCATTCTAGTGATTCTTGGTGAACTGTGGAAGATTGAAAGTACTAGATACTAACCATTTCAATAAATATTAAAACACAAAAAGTAATCATTTGATGAAGCAAACTTGAAGCAAGATTAACCAAAAATAAGTTTTAAATTTCGTAATACTAACCATTTTATCTAGTGTATAGTTTCTTTGTCGATAAGAACCAAGTTTTACTCAGTAGATTAACCAGTTTCAGATATAACTGGGATCTTCCTTTGCAGAAATTGCACATGCCATTCGAAAGAAAAGCATCGCAGTATAATCTATAACATTCAAGCAGAGTTCAAACTGCAAGTTGAGCCAAAATCTGGAGCCAAAATTTGTATCATCAACTAACGCCTCTAAATACTTCTTACTGTTTTTATTTTTGAATTCTCGACTTCTAATGCTCATATGTTGGCTGCACGATGCCATACATCCTCTATGCACTTCTAAACTTGTAAGATGTAACCTTTAGTACACTACGTAAAGAACAACATGGACGCCTCATGACAGCCAGAGGAGACTTTGAGTCAACCATCGCTAGCTTGCTCAACTCCTTATGTTCCGACTCCACGCATATGTAAGGTTATGGGTAAATCCTACCACTTGGAGTATATCAACATCAAGGGCATTCAATTGCATTCAAGCTCTTTCATCTAATCTGATGCAGCCGTGGCACTGCCCCATTTCATCAATAAATTAGTTTTGGTTGCATTGCTTTTTCTAGATGTACAACATCTAATACTAATGAACCAGGAAGAAAATGTGAAAAATTGTGAGCTATTATATTCACTAAAGGAGGAGGGGAGGAGGGGAGAGGAGGAGGGGAGCCACGGGGTGGGGCTGGGAGGATGTCACCCACCATCACAGGGAGGAGGCGACAAGGTCCGGTGGTGGTGGTGCTCCGCGGATGGTGGACGGGCGGGCGTCTGGCCGGGTGACAGGGCGACGGGGCGATGGCGCCCAACGAGGGGGGCGACGGGAGAGCGCATGCCGACGTGGGGCCCCAAGCAGGTGGCTGAGACTACAGGGACGACGGGGCATTACATGCAGGGCAAGGCGGCGGGCTAAGGCCGAGCGTGGGCGGCGCCTAGGCGGGGCAGCAAGGCCGGGAGAGGAGAGGAAGGGGACGAGGCGAGGCGAGGAGGGATAGGGGTCTGGGAGGAAGTATGGATGGGCAGACATCACCATGGCGCACCTCACACCGGTGCGCCATACATCCATAATGGCGCACCACCTGGTGCGCCATTAGTATTTTTGATTCGTTCGAGCCACAGGCACATTCCCACCCAACCTGATCCACATCAAGTTCCCACTAGCTCCTGACTAGCGCCAGCCTGCCTCACACCAGAGGTCCTGTCTGATTCCCAGCTCCACAAAATTTTTTATGCATTAAAATGTTGTTTGATACTTACTGTGTCCAAATATGTTCAACTTGTTTAAATCATATAGTAATATTTTTTATAAGACAGTAAATTTTAAAAATATCATCAACAAGAATGCTATGGAGCGGGAGGGTACAAGTGGGCTCACGGGCGGGCGCTGAGTAGGGAGGTGCGGGGTCGCATGGCCATGTTGAGTAGGGAGGTGTGGGGGTCGGCGGCATGCTGAGTAGGGAATGAGGGTGCTGGGCTGGCCCATGCGGCAGTCGATGGACCCATCTCAGTGAGGTGGGATAGTTCCGAGATGGAGGGGTTCGAGATAGGGGATCGAACCATGAAATTAAAAATATTCATGATACAAAAAGTGCCTACGAAATACACTCATGAAATGAAGCTCACGATTTGAACAATAACTCATCTTTAGTTAGCTATCTTCACAACCTTCTGCCCTCTTTTCGCAATGGAGTTCTCTTCATGGAACTGGACGTCTCTTAGGTAGGGGTGTCCTACTTTTGGTGGTGGCTAGCATTATCATCGTCATACCCGATCCTCTGCCCATTGTGCATTTGTCGAAGTCTTGCTCATTGGCTACTCCATCCATTCCATGATCTTCCTTTCCTCTCTCTCACGATAACACGACCGGCTTTAAGTCGGTATGAAGAAGCATTGTCCACTTGGGAAGGCATCTATGGTTTCATCAAGGGTGACGCTTATACCATGGGTCTTGATTTGGCTTCATAACCATGGTGGGAATACCGTCTTTATGACGTTTGGCCCATCTCGACAGAACATCGGGACCTTTCCAACAGAGCTCGCCCCATCTCCTCGATCCTCCGTAGTATTCTGCCTTGTCGCGACTGCAGATTCCATCGTTACTCCCGGAGTTCTGATAACCACGCTTTCATGTCCTTGGCCTCGTGAATGTAGCCCTTTGATATCAGACGCCTAAGCAGGTCATCAGGTTGTGTCGTGCCCATACAAGGCTTATGAGCACCATGAAGAATCCACATGTAAAGGGTGACAGAAGCTTGCTGAAACCAACGCGAAACATGAGTTGTTTTGGAGTACATCTCCGCCCTGTCTCTCTGTTGGCCTCTCACATTGTAAGTCTCTTAAAGTGTTTTGTGCTCTACTACCCAAGGATCACTCGCCACGTTTGCGTTGTGCTGCCGATTAGGTTTGCTCTTTCAGTCGTGGTGAGTTTGATTGCACATTATGCATTTCATATACCTCACGTAATCCCATCCAGCGAAGCCTGCCGAGGTGCTCTGACGGGCAGACCAACGGGTTCTATGCCTAGATAATTGCGGTAGTAGAGATGCACTCGGCTCAAAAGCCCCGCCATGCTTCCTCGACGCACATGTTGCGAACGTATCCTTTGATGACACCATTCATCCTTTCGAACGGCATTTGCTGTGCAGGAATGTCGCCCGAGTTGATGATATCTCCACTATATGGATCTGTGCGATAACCCATAACGTCGAATGCGGGCGGAAGTACATCTCAAGCTCCATAGTATCACCACGATCTCTTTCCCGTAGCCTTCCGAGTTGCTCACGCCAATCGACTTCCGAGATGACATCACAGTTGTGAAGCTGCCACCAAGCCACTTGATGCAGCGGTCCATGATCCCACGGATTGCAACTGGTGTATCACGGCTATCAAGACGTGATACCGTGAGACTTCATCCCGCTGAACTTCTTGCCATCAGGTATCGCTATCTTCTCCGCATGTAAACGGGGCAGAAGTTTTACTCAGGAGGTGTGAAAACTCCTCGATCTTCCCCACTTAGGAGTGAAGCCATCGCGGAGGGTAGTACTTCCGTCTTCAGCCTTTTTGCCTTTGCTACGATTTCTTCTGTGGTCCCGTCACTTCATCATCATCATCATCATCATCATCATCATCATCATCATCATCATCATCATCATCATACGTGAAGCTCCCGCTCATGCCCATTGATTAAGTCTGGGTTTGCTTTCTACCCATCTTGGTCCTTCGGCATGTTATGTGGTACCATGCACTGACACGCTTTCGTGATATGCATGACATCAGGCTGCGAGGCACACGGTGGATCTTCCAAGACGGCAAGTCCCGGTAAAACAGACCCGCTTCACCAGCAGCGTTCGCGCGCTTTTCGCTTTTTCCTGCCTGGCGCTTCTTGCTTTTTCCGACAAGGCAGTCTTTTCCACTTTTCAACAGTTACCCATTTCGCCGCCCTCGTACACCGGTAGCTGGGGTTCGCTTCACCATCGAACAGATCCCGCGCTTCTTCCACGGTCATCGTCAGCCACCGACGTCCCGCTGAACACGGGTCAAGAACCGGATCTTCATTCCACGCTTATTGGGTCGCCAGTCATCCATGCACCTTTACGATCCAAATCCGGACTACCTGCCCGCTGAGATATCCAGAATCGAGATAGTCGGCACCGTCAGAGCAGTGCGGCTCTCATAGGGGGAAATATTCTTTTCTCGCGCGCCCCACGTATTAAGGCATACCACAGCGTGTCAAGCTCCTCTTTCAAAGAGCCCCAGACACAGATGATGCGCTCGGGTTGTTTCAGCCTTCAATTAGCATACCATGAATGTACTTCTTCATGCACAACCAGGGGGAAGGTTGTACATCCACACAAACACAGGCTAGTGCTATGTGTTTCTCTTCGCTGCCAAACGGATTGACTCCATCGTGCTCGCTTCAGCACGATAAAAATTCCTGGATCGTCTCAAATTTCTAGTTCGGTTCAACGCTGCCACTGCTCGACTTAGGGTGACTCTCAAAGATTCTGTCTTTATCATCTCCTATCATTTGCGCCATCTTCTTTCTCTCCTCCCTTATCCGCTCAAGCCAACGCAGAGCTTTGCTACCTAGGCCTCAGAGGAAGGCCAGCTGAATGAGGAGGATCGAGTACCACACCACTTTTCGAGGAGCTTTCTTCCTTTCGTACTGAAAATACCAAGACACTTATGCGAGACTCCACGTGCTCGTCCCGACAATGATGCAATTGTTCATGCACACAGGTAAATTTCACGCAGGTAAATCAAGAGACACACGATTTTCTTCAGCTTCCTCCAAACTGGTCTGCACTGTTCTCCTGGGGAAGACGCTCAGTCGTGAGTGACATGTTCTCGTCAAGCATGCGCCGTCATTTTGTGTTTTATTCATTCCAGAGCCATGAGCGTTACTACAGCGGTATCCCCGGCTGCATCCGCCACAATGGAGGCCAGACCAACCCGTTGATCCATCTGGCTTTCGCCGGCTCGCGCTTATCCGCTCGTTTGAGAAGCAGCTCTGAATATGAGGAACTCCTGACCAGCCCATTGATGGTCCAGCGTCGCTCGCTCGGCCGCAGATCATCTTCATGATCATGCTCGCCGCTTCGTTCCGGGATCTTCCTCATCATCATGTCCTGCATCTTCATACACGATGATGACTGTGGTACGCATCACCGCCTTGATCATCTCCCTGATTCTTTCTACCGCCCGGCCCAGCCGTGGTGGTTGTCTTTGCTGTTCTTCTTTACTGCCCGCCTTTATGGATCACTTCGATCACTCATCACCTTGCCACCGATAGCCATCTATGAAACCACGCAAGAGCAGGTGGTCCCGACCGTTCGAACTGGTCCGCAATAAGGCTCTTCATTGCATCTTCGACACGGACATCTTATCTCCGTCGTCTTTGAAGCATCTCGGCCTCGGACCTCAAAACCTATTCACGATGCCTTTCATCGACGGACTATGGTCGTCAGGGTAGAGCAAAACGATATTTTAGAACCAAACAAAATTTGGCATGACTTTCCTTAAAATAGGACCAAAAGAATGCTTAATGCCAAATTTCCAAACGGAAATGAATCAACATTCCGCAAAATATTAGCAACTATCCATTTCAAATACCGACACCTCCAAACACAAACACATATGCAACACCACAAACATATGCAACAATTAAGATAATAGATCTAGCTAGGCCAAAAGTGCATGTGCACATTGTTGTAGGGAGAACAACATAAATATAGCTTCCTTACTTACCTATTAAAACAAGGTAATTTAACCACTTAATTTGAAAATTTCAAGGGGAAATGAGGAAAAAGAGGAGGCACCGACAAGGAGGAGGTGGAGAGAATGAAGGGGGAAAAGTGGAGGGGAGAGGGTTCCAAAATATCTTGTTGGTTCCACTTACTAATGGCGCCACTGTGACTAAATGCAAATTCCAGGGTAATTAATTGAACCATTCTAAGGTGCGCCCATTAGTGTTTTGGAAAAAATACTTGGGCCCAGATTATTCAAAAAGTGCGCCTTATTAGTTTAAATTACTAATGTCACAAATTTCATCCGGGGATGGCCAAAGGTTTGACAAGGGACTAGTTAAATTTTTTTGATACTAATGCCCATTTTTAATAGTGCCCATTATGTTATAATTTCAATGGCGCCTTCCCCGGATGCGTATTAGATGTTTACAAGGCCTTAGTTGGAAAAAATTATACTTGGGGCCACTTTCCCGGGTGCGCCATTAGTAGTTCAAGTACCCTTGGCGACTTTAACTGGATGCGCCATTAGTATGTTTGAAGGCATCTAGTTCAAAATTTGATATTTAATTTGGCAACCTTTGCCCGGGCCATTAGTGGTTTCAACTCCAATGGCGATCAGCGGTGGTGCCCATTAGAAGGACCAAATGGCGCACCAACTTTCCGGTGCCCATTGTGTCAATCCCATCTATAGCCCTTTTCCAGAAAGGGGGCGCCGCCCTGAGGGGGAACCCAGACGGCTGGGTCGCCTTCTTCGGACATGCCACCACACCACCCTGCATTGGGAGGGGCCGGCGATGCCCGCGGCATTGCTACCCCAGGGCCCCTCCCGCCTAACCCGGAGCGGTTGACCACGAGATTCAGCCTTTGACTTCCCACGGACGGGCTTTTGACCCTGGACCTCTCCACCCGGTTTGTGTGGCCGCCCATAGGGACACCCGAGGCAACATCCGGCCAAAACCAAGCTACATCCACTGTAGACCCGACGGGCCCGCTTCTCCAGGGCGGGCGGGCCGTCGGAGGGGGGGGCACCGAGACGCTGTTTGCATTTGCAACCGCCAAACACCCAGATTTTGAGAGGCCCACCAAGATTTGACGGTATGTTAGTCCCGAGGCCCCACAATCATAGACGCCAAGAGCAATCCCAGAGGGGGTTATACTTCCCATCACTTAAAAATTATGAAAATTACCATCGGTCCATAGCACATGTGCCCACGCCTTGTAAAAACTCATGATTTTATCACCCGGATTTAATATTCAGCCATCGCTTCGCAGAACGCCTACTACTATGTCATCGCCGCCCGGAGGGGGGCACACCCGAGACGCGCCGCTTTTCTGACATGCCACCACACCACCCCATGTATGAGGGCTTGACGCCCGCGGCAGCACCCTGGCCCCCGGCCCCGCCTAACCTCAGAAGGCTTTAATCGGATTCAGCCTTTGACTTTGAGACGGGATTTACCAGGGGCCTCCCATTTGTTTAGGTCAGCCCATAGGAACACTTTTGAGCAACATCCGGCCAGACCCACACCAAGATCCTCCGTAGACCCGACGTCTGCTTCCCAGTGGCGGCGCCCGTCTGTGAGGGGGGCCATCCCGAGACGCGGCCGCCGACATGCCACCACACCACCCCGCATGTATGAGGGGCCCGGGGGCATTTACCCCGGGCCCCGCCCCGCCTAACCCCCGAGGTTGCCACCAGATTAGCCTTTGATTCCCACGACGTTTTGACCAATGGATTCCCACCCTTGGTTGGCCGCCCATAGGGACACCCGGAGCAACATCCGAAAACCCACCACATCCATGTAGACCGAGGTCGCTTCCCTCAGGGGGGCCCCCGGAGGGGGGCACCCTTTGAGACGCTGCCGGGCATTTGCAACCGCCACAACACTTCCGATTTGGAGAGGCGCCACCAAAATTTGACGATGTTAGTTCTGAGGTCGCCACCAGACGCCCAAGAGCAATCCCGGAGAGGGAAGTGTTCAAATTTCCATCACGAAAAATTATGAAAATTACCATCGGTCCTATAGCACATGTGCCCACGCCATGTAAAAACTCATGATTTTATGGCCCGAGTAAATAATTTCACGCCGATCGCTTCCCAGAACGCCTACCCGTGTCATCGCCTCGTGAGGGGGCCACACCGAGACGCGCGTTTTTCGACATGCCACCACACCACCCCGCATGTATGAGGGCCCGATGCGCCCCCTGGCAGCAACCCCGGCCCCCGGCCGCCTAACCCTCGAGGTTTGACCACCGGATTAGCCTTGACTTTGCACGGACGGATTTGACCAGGCCTTCCACCCGGGTTAGGGTCAGCCCATAGGAACACTTTGGAGCAACATCCGCCAGACCCACAAGAAGATCCCCCGTAGACCCGACGTCTGCTTCTCCGGGGGGCGGGCGCCGGGAGGGGAACCCCGAGACGCGGCCCTTCGACATGCCACCACACCGCAACATGGGAGTTCCCGGCATGCCCGTGGCATTGCTACCCCCGGGACGCGCTCGGGTTTTCTAGGGCGCCGCCTGTCACTAGGCCCGAACCGGGTCCCAACACCGGAACAAAATCTAGGAAATGTAAAACGAATATATTAAAAATGTA
>JAHIAM010015593.1:0-11015 GCA_021605205.1 Aegilops longissima | reverse complement strand
TTTGACCGAAGCGCCCAACAAAAGTCCGCTCCATCTGCTTTTGGCGGTAGGCTACACCCTCCCGATCAACAGGACCCTGCTTTGACCGAAGCGCCCAACACAAGTCCGCTTGGTCTGCTTTATGCGGTACGCCACAGCCTTCTCGATCAACGGGACCCCTGCTTCACCGTAGGAGGTCCTTTTCTCCGCTTTACGGACGCCACACTTCGATCAACAGACTCCCCATTTCGACCGTAGGAGGTCCGCTTCTATTTTTCGGTATGCCACACCCTCCCGATCAACAGACCCCTGCTCCAACGAGGAGGTCTGCTTTTCCGCCAGCGGCACGCTAGGCCTCGCTTCCATCGCCTGCTCCATCCAAGCCCTCGATGGACACGACCATGCATTCCATTCCGACCCAGCCGGTTGGCTCCTATGAACACGACGACGACGCTTGTTTCTCCGCTCCTACCAAGCCATGTACACAATCCCTCGCCAGACGTGAGTGCGCTGAAAGTAGGCTGCTCGAGACCTCTTAGCAGCAGCGCTTTTCTCCCTCGCCATCAAGCTAAGCCGCACCCACCACCTTCCCCACCTCCCCCTCCCCATCTCCTCTCCTCCCTTCCCTACCTCCCATCCTCCCTCTCTCACTCTTCTTCTTCCTCAATACTTCTCCCCCATTACTCTCCTCTTCTACCTACCTTTCTCTCTTCATTACTCCTAGCTATAACTACACCACCTCCATTAATGCATCTCCTTTCTTTTTCCTTCCCTCCACTAGTTGAAGTTGTCTCTCCCAAATTAGCTAGCTAGGTAGATGTAGCATTTAGTTAAGGACCTATTTGCCCCCTAACTAGATCTATCTTTGTCAACAAGAGCTTTGTGCACTTTTGATCTCCCTACAACATCATCTCCACCGTGTGATCGATCTCGATCGAGGTGATGAAAATTTCATGCTTTTGCAAAATGAAAATATGTTTATGTGTGTGTGATATGTTTGTGGAAATTGTGTGTGTGGCACGCCAAATTGTGCTTTAGAGTTTCCTATGTTTTGCCGAAATGTCGATTTATTTCCGTTTCTTCGAATTCCGGGCAAACTCTAGATCCATATATGTCCTATTTTTAGGGAAGGTCATGTCAAATTTTTGTATGAATTTGATGCATGCATGTATTTTTATAATCAATTTGTTTATTATTACCGTGCAGAGTTGAAGATGGTCAGTGGAACGATGGTGGACAGGTGGTTGCGGTCAGCGGTGCAGGACATGAAAGAAAATAACCGGACAGAGGTTTTATGTCCGTGTCGAAAATGCAAAGGAATAGTTTGGCTCAATTTCATGACGATGGTCGTGTCGGCGCACCTGCTCATGACTGGTTTCATGGATGGCTATACGCTGTGGATAATTGAAGATGAGGATGACGATGTTGAGGATGCCGACGGGCAGGCAATGATGACACGGGCAAGACGAAGAGATGATCGATAATGGCGGCGGGAAGAGGCCGACATGGCGCGGAGAAAGGGCCGGACATGGTGGAGGAGAAGGGGCCAGTATGGCGGAGAGAACGACATGGACTCCACGCAGCAGAGTTCGCTCGGTACTAAGTTCAATCGCAAGGGACCCTCATGTTCAAGCATTGCTTCACAAGGAGACAAGTACCGAGAGAGGTGCTTTAGAGAGGAGGCTAAGCTGAGCAACCGGTGGTAGACTCAACACTCCATTGTATGATGGTTGCAACTCGAGGTGACCCGCTTGAGTTTCACGCCCAACTCCCAAGACGAAGGCTAAAACAAATGGACCGACACTAGCCTCGATGAGCATCTCAAGTACCTAAAGGATGTTCTTCCCGCTGGGTAATCTATGTCCTACTAGTGTTGATGAGGCTTAAGAAGATCGTGGTGCCCTCTTGATCTCGCCACACGTTAGATACCATGCATGCATCAACGATTGCAAAATTTATCGGAAGGAGCACGCGGAAAAACAAGCTGTCCGTGTAATGCTTCTCGATACAAGAAAGCCGGAAGAAATGTCCCCAGAAAGTTGTATGGTACTTATCGATCACCCCCGCTTCCAGCGGTATTTTGTAGATCCCAAGGAAGAAAGCTAATGCGCTGGCACGGAGAGGAAGAAGCCCGACGATGGAGATGATCCAAGCTGAGACACGGAAGGATGGAAGCCAAAGTGGAGAGCGTTGAACAACTTCTATCGGTATTTTGAATGTGATGCAAGGAACATCATGTTTCGTGCGGTACCGATGGCATGAACTGCTTGGCAACCGTAACACCAAGCATAGCACATGGCCCGTGGTTTGTATGGATGTACAACCTCCCCTGGTTGTGCATGAAATCAAGTACATTCACATGAGCATGCTTATTCAAGGGCCAAACAACCAGGAAATAATATTAATTTGTATCCGGGCTACTTCAAGAGGAGTTAGACACGTTATGGAAAACACCACCAAGACATGGGACGCCAAAGAAAGGTGAGTATTTCAACATGAGAGCCGACCGATCACGATAAAGGCAGACTATCTCGGTTACGGATATGTGGCAGGCCAGTGTGCCATGGATATTATGGATGCACGCGTGCATGGATGATACGACGCCTCAGCAGAGCTAACGCCAAGGAAAGATGGCGGGTCTGGGAAAATCGTACATGGGGCATCAAGATGGCTTGAACAGACGACCCGTGGAGAAACCGGAGATCTATTCAATGGTCACGCTGAGCATCGAGGACCTCCACGTAAGCGGAGCGGTGCCGAAATCGATGAGTTGTTGAAAACTCGGAAGGAGTGCTCGCGCCGAAAGACGATGAGAAAGGCACCGGAGCCGCTGAAGGTATGGAAGACGAGGTCTGTTTCGGGACGTGAGTACTAGCACAAACTCGATACACCTCATTGCCTTGATCAAATGCATATATGTAAGAATGTCCTTGAGAGCTTGCTCGCAACACCGATGAACATGCCGGATAAGACCAAGGATGGGCCAAGGCAAGAAAAGACTTGCAAGATTTTAAAATTAGGAAGATCGCACATGCCGCCCTGAAAATGTCGACGAGACAGACGGAGACAGAGGCACGGAGAAGAAGGGAAAGAAAATAAAGAAAGAGGATTATTGCCCCCTCGCCGCTTCACCTTAAGTCAGCTGAGATCAATGCCTTTTAAGTGCTCTTACCGTGAGTCAAAGTTAGTTCCTAAGCATCGGGAAGATAAGCGATATCTAGACACGGACAGAAAAGGTTCAGCCGATGAAGTCTCAAGACCGTTATGTGATGATGACGCTGATACTACCTGCTTCCCTTAGAGGGATAATGGACACGCACGTCTGCGGACACGCTTATTGGTCTCGCAACTTTTTCAACGCCATCTCTCGAAAGTCGATCAGTGTGAAGCAGCCCAAAGGCTACAGTGAAGAGATCGCAGTGATACTGAATGAGCTTGAGATGTACTTCCTACCTCTGCTTTTTTGACGTGATGGTGCATCTGTGTGTCCATATTGTGGATGACATAATAGACCGGGGCTGCCATTCCCGCACAACATGATGCCATTTGAGAGGATAAATGGATCATCAAAGGATTCGTTTCAGAATATGTCCCGTCCGGATGGAAGCATCGTCAGTGGCTATTTGGCACAAGAGTGCATCTCTCGTGAGAATTTTCTATATGGCGCAGACCAGCCGCCCGGTGTTAGTGTTGGTTTGCCCGCTAACAAGCTAACGATGGAGGCTCAAGGAGATGGTCATCGCAACGGTCGCAGGAACTGCACGCGGCATACTCAGATCGACGCAACGACTTTGACAGAGCAAACTTGGTAGTGCTACAACACCTAGACGAGGTAGATCCTTTCGTGGCAATCGCACAAAGAAATTATCGCAAAGAAGTATCGCGGACCGGGGTATGTGATGGACGCCGGTTAATAGAGAGCACAACTCCACTTTCCTGCATTGGTTCAAAGAGCATATTATTGCATCCTCCGAGGAGGGCTCTAAGGACGGATTGCTCATATACGCTTTAGCACATGGCCCTCGCCCAACCTCAGAACTCTATCGTGCATATGATATCAACGGATACACGCTTCTACACGGAGGCCAAAGATATGGACAAGTGATGATCAAACTCGGGGTGACGATGGAATGCATGACCGCAGCGCATAACAACGCGAATCGAACGATTTTATGGAAGGGTCGAGGAGATCTGGGAGCTTGACTACTCGATCGCACAACACGCATCGATGTTCCGTGGTCGATGGGCTAAGAATGTCAAAAGAGAAAGCCGGATTTTCGCTACCATGAACGCTATCGCAAAAAAACGATCCATGGGTACACGCTAAGCACGTGACACAATGCTTCTTCATAATTGACCCGCGCAATCCCAGCCGTGTTGTCCTGAGGAGAGGCAAAAGGAACATCATTGGAATGGATGGAGTCACCAACGAGGAAGACTATGATCAGTACGGCAACCCAATGAGGGAAGATGACGATGATGATGAAGTATACGTCAAAAGAAGAATCAATACTACATTACCTAAGAAAAATCGTACTCCATGGAAAAGGCAAAGTCACAATGAGGGACTCAATTATTCTTCGACGTAACAAGAAGGGAAAGAAGTCGACTAAAAACGAAACCACAAGAAGAGGAAACTTATGCTATCGGTCAAATGATGTAATATATATATATATATATATATATATATATATATATATATATATATATATATATATATATGTTCCTATTTTGTATACACACTTAGCCATTATTATGCATGGGTCCAATGATGTAATATATGTTCCTATTTTATGGCATATTTAACCGCCAAATGATGCAATATATATCGCCTCCCTTCGCTCATCGCCTCGAAATAAAAGTGGATAAAATAAAGGAAAAGGAAAACCTGGCAGTAGCGAAGGTAGTAGCAGCGCCGCTTTTTCCTAAACCGCTATAGATAGTGAAGTTAGTAGCAGCTGCTTTTGTCCAAATGCGCCATCGCTACATCCACTTAACCCAAAATTCTCACCCGCCTCTATGCTTCATCCCGCCTTTCTCCCCCCAAATCCCCACTTCTCCTCTGCGCTGCCGTGTGTCTTGACCTGGCCCCGGACGCCGCCTCGACCAAGCGCCGCTTCGACCTGCCTCGCTCGCCGACATCGACACCGATGGCAAGACTGGACTGATGGCGGCACCGAGACCGGTGGAAGGTACCGCACCGGCGGATGCACCGAGATCAAGGGGAAGGTACCGCCCGGCGTCGCCACCGAAAAGAGGAAGCATAAGAAGCAAGAGGATACGAAAACTCAACAAACTAGGGATTGGACGACTTGTTATCACAAAGATGGCACTTGGCAAGTTTGAGCCGTTAGAGCCGGAAGAACCTCGCAAGTGCTATGGGAGCCAAGTAGGATGCATCCCACGGAATGCGCGAGCATCAACGCATTTATGACTTACTTAAGTAAAGAACATTAGACGCAGCTTGCTCCTAACAAAGTTGCACAAGAGATTCAAGTTCCCGACCGGGATGATAACATAGAACAACCGTGGATGATCCAAGATGAAAAGATCAACAATCACGCCATGGGCATGTTCAGCAATGATTTGGCCTCCCGAAAATGAGGGTGAAACGAGCTATTGAGGCCGATGAACCCCTGTCCAAGATTCTGGAGGAAAATCCGACACTTACGGAAGAGGAGTTCAAAAGTTCAAGGACACTTGCGCTACCGAGGCAGCCAAGGCTAAGGCTACGAAATTCAAGAGCCTTCAAAGAAAGGAACACGGAAGCATCGCCGAAGCCATGGCTACCTCGGTAAAAGGCCCATATGGGATAAGGAGGACGCGGAACGTGAAGCCGCTGGTCTCCTGCATTCTTTCATGAAAGTTCACCAACCCTTGGAGCATGACTTCATCAGTGGCTGCTACAAGTGGGACAGGGAGAAAAAGGTTTTTTACACGGACAAGATCACGAGGAAATTGATTAGACTATCGGAGAAGCAACACCAGCTTGCAGCCCAAAGCCCTCATTCGATGAGGCCCAAGTGGAACACCCTCTCAACCGGCCTTGAACGAATTTAAGGGACTCCTTTGGATCAGCGGCCGCAATATGGTCAGTGCACGGAGCTGGAGACGGCGCCACGGAAGGTGTTTACAACGAGGGCCCGGAGGCCAAGAAGCTGAAAACGAAGTTTAGTCAAAGGACATCGACGCCAAGGTGAAGCTTTGCGTTGAGAAAAGCAGCCGAGGACGCGAAAAAGCAGCCGAGGACAAATATGAGTTGCTACAGCAGAAGTCAATGCAGCAGTAATCGTCAGAAATGATTTCGCATTAACTCGGTTCCAGTTATCATCAATCAGGCTAAGGAAAATCCGAAAAGACGGTACATGATTTCCCGATGCCCAGTTTGCCGGAGCAACTCCATGAACAACAACACCATCGCACCATCACTTGCTCACGCAACCGGCCTCTCTCGCAGCCGCTTCCCGCCATAGCAGCCCATCTCGCCTCAGCGCGCTTAGGTGGGCCTTCGCCTTTTGGCTAAGCTCGACGCCACGGTAATTACATGTCGCACCATATATATATATATATATATATATATATATATATATATATATATATATATATATATATATATATATATATATATATATATATATATATATATATATATATATATATATATATATGTATGTATGTATATATATATATATATATATTCCATTTTTGTTGTCTTCGTTGTTTTACGCCACATACATATGTGTTTGCAGGCGGAAGAAGCCCCCTGCACCATACTCTACTTGATCAAAGTCCGTAAGGTGGACGGGGAAAGTGGATGATAATGGACCCTCTCAACGACGCTCCACAACCAGCCGATCTCACTGGCACTTCAGGGTTAGCTTGACCAAGCAGGAAATCGGGCACGAGGATTTGCTCCTCCAAGATAAAGATGTGGGAGCGGACGACGAGACCCCGCCATGGATTGAAGCTGCAAGAATTGGGTGCTACTATGGTCAAGAATCTTATTCGCTTGGAGCCGCCGAGCTCACTAATAACTACCACACATCAACAAGCATGTGCGAAGACCACCACCCCGCCACACAATTACTAGCCCCGAAGTGCCGGGTGAGAGCGGCGGATTACATGATGAAGGGGTGCAATAGTATCGCTGATGTATTTTCTCCTCAGAAACAGAGAATGGATGATGAGACGGAGGTCGCACCCTATGGATTACCTCAATACAAACGATATGATCGTGACATAGATATGATGAGTCAACCATATTACTAATCGGGCTATCAGCTTGCTAATGAGGATATGGATGATATGCCCGGCAGGATCGTATCATGGATTGCAAAAAGTCTCTTCATGAAATCCTCACAGACACGCTCAAGATGCCGCCAACACAAGCTCAACTAGCCGAGCGCGAGGGTCGTGACAAGATTTAGCCCGGGAACACCGGGCAGGGGTTAAGGAAGGTCCGGAAGGTGTGCATGAAAAGGAGAGGAAGAGATCGGGAAGGTAATCGCTTCCAAACAAGCCGGAGCACATAGCAGCCGACGATGCATTCTAAAGAGCACGCACTCGTGAAAAGTGCGGTCATGTTCCATCTCACGGGCGAGCCGATGCTACTACCGAAACCGCCTGGAGGCACTATCGGGATCTCGTGAGACTGCATCGCACCATGTGCCGTCCGACCGAGAAAAGCCTACTAGCCTCAAAGGATCCGTGATATCCGACATACGCTCGTGGTGCCCGAGGGAAGTGCTACATTGACACACAGCCCATGGAGGTGTTCTTCCCTGCGTTTGACCATATCTTTGAGATGTTTCTAACAAGGCGCTTTGATTTTACTATCGCCCACCTTTTTATGCTACATATGAGCTCACATGAAGAGTGAAGAAGTCTCGCAAATCTGTGTGGCGGATCCGCATTACATGCACGAAGTCTTTCTTGTCGGGCGCTTCGGGAACGGGGTCCCAGACTTGCCTCGCCGCGGCCCGCGACGTGGCTCAAAGGAGGCCCAGACGGCCCATCTTCATCAACACAAGCTCAAGACCTCGCGAGGGGCTGAGATTGCTGGGCGGACGACCAGGAGCTTCTCGTGCACGGCCTCGTTAGGGTTGGCTCATGAGGAAGCGGAGAGTTCAAGGCAGGTACCTCGCGAGGTGCCCATGACGCAAGCCATGACGCACCAAGGGCGCCTGGCCGGGCGCCAGCCCACGCAGCGGCCCTCCTTTCCTCTTTGGTGCAAAGGGAGCAAGCGCAGGCGAGAGCATCAAGCAAAGGCATCCGCTTCGTGCAACAAGACCAAGACCAGCCCCAACGGCCGGAAGGGAGTCACCGTGAGCCCAAGCAGGCCATCACCAGAGCCTTTGGCAAGCGAGACCAATTTTAGTCGATAAGGTACCCGCTGTTCCCTTCAAATGGCTAATTGTTGGCGCCTTCCCGCTCAATATTTGGGAAGAGGCCCAGGGACTTCGCCTATAAATAGGAGTAGCCACACTCAGAGTAGGAGGATCGGGGGGACGATGGGAGAGATCGGGACGATCAGAGAGATCGAGACGATCGGATAGGAAGAGATCTGGAATTCGGAATCCAGAGAGAGATAGAGACCCGATCCTCAAGCTAGAGCGACGGAACACCACCTAGCAGTTCATCACACCCACCAAGAATGCACTCGCGAGGCTGTTCTTCCCCTGCATCGCTCCTCATCACCTCAAGAGGCAATCCACCACGCCACAAACTAGAGTAGGGTATTACACCACAACGGTGGCCCTAACTAGTATAAATCTCGTGTCTCTTGTGCTGTTCTTCTTAGTAGTTTAGGTCCCCGCGATTCGGCGAGGTATGAGACGGTGGAGGGTTGGATCTCCGCACGCACCCTGTAGTTCGAACCTTAAGGGTCTGCTGAACCCGAACCGACATTTGGCGTGTTAGTAGGTGCGCTGAATCGCCTTCCGCCGCTTTGTTCTTCTCGACCACCGCAATCATGTTCGACGCTGCCGGCCTGCTGCTGAAGCGCCGAGCCGCTTCCCCACGCCGCCAGACGGTTTCCCTGCCGGCGGGCGCCCTCGCTGCTCTCGCCACTCGCCGCTTAACGCCGCCATCGCCCGGCTGGGAACGAAAAGCAAGCGCCGCCCCAAAGACTCCATCCATGAGGCGGACGGCCGCACCGCCACGCCGCCACCCTCGCTGGTTTTTCGCCACGCGCTGCTGCCATGGAGGCCCGAAGGCGCTATCGCGCTAACGAGCTCTCGCTACCGCTTGCCGACAACGTTTACGAAGAATGGTTTCGACCGAAGTCGCCGAGCTCGTCCGCTGCGCAGAGGCGATTTCGCCGCCCGCCTCGCTGCACCGCATCTCGCCGCGCTGGCGATGAAGCTTCCTGGGCGCCAGCCGCCCTCTCAAGACGGCGCCGTTCTGGGCGACGCGTGTCCTCGGCGGAACTCTGCTCCGCCAGCGCCGGGCGCTGCAAGAGCAGAGCTGCCAAGAAGTTCTCGCCCGCAAGAAGCGCCCAAGCGCCCCCGCCCAGACGCCAAGATCCCGCGCGCTGCCCTCAGCGCGCGCAGGAGGCCCACAAGACCAAGCTCTCGCCATCCGAGGCCCCCACGGCCACGGCGGGCTGCCGCGCTTTCACCACCGAAGGCGCAGCCAGTCGATGGACCGCCAAGTTCGCCGCACCTGCTTCCACGCCACGACGGCACGGCCGACCCACGGAGTTCTCCAGCTTCACGAAGCTGGGCATCGAGGCTGCCAACGGGACGAAAGAGTCATGGCAAACTGGTTTCCATGGTGCTCAAGGACGAGCCCGCAATCGCTCTCGAATCCGCCCCTGTGCACAATCTCTTCCTCGGGCCGAGATGCGCACCCGCTTCATCGCCAACTTCCAAGGTATCGCGACCGCCACCCGCCGGAGCGACATGCTCAATCAAAGCAGCTGGGGAAACCCGCAAAGTACATCCAGCGCTTCAACAACGCTACGCCTCAAGATCCCTGTGGTGACGGAGGAGGCCATCATCTCCGCTTTCTCCGACGGGCGCGGCGCGACGCCAAGATGAAGGAGGAGCCGGGCGATGCATGAAGATCTCTGCACCTCCCCGAGCTGTTCAACTTGGCGGCCCGCGCGCCAGGGCTGAGGAGGGCGCCTCCTCCTCGAGCTGCCTGCCGCGATCCCAAGAGAAGAAGTCCAAGGCCAAGGACGTGAAGCGCAGGGGCTGCCGTGCTCGCGTCGAATCCGCATACACCACGCGAGGCGTAGATCAGCCCGAGTCCTCCAAGGGCAGCGCAGCATCATGCGGGTACCACGACCTCCACACCCACAACACCAATGAATGTCAAGAGCTCCGGCCGCGCGCCAAGGAAGGGTCGGTAGACGCCCGAGCAAGCAGCGACCGGGCACGGCCAAGGAGGAGGAAGGAATGCAGACGCTGGAAGATCGCGTGCCCGCGCAAGGGTGGCGCGACCAACCTCGCGAGGACCGCCGGCAAGACCCACTCGTGAGGGGGGCCGAGGGATCAGCCTCGTGAGGATCGCCTGCAAGGGAACGCAGGCCTCCCTCCACCGCCGCCGCCACCAAGGAGAATCAAGACCGCTATCAGACGAGGGGCTGGGGGCTGTGAAGCGCAGGATCGTCAGATCCCGGGTGGAGCCAAGCCCAGCCTCTTAGCGCATCTTCGCAGTTCGCCCGGCAGTGAGTGCAGTCCTCCCAAGCTCGAGTCCACACGCCTCTGTGGTCGGCGGCGCCATCACGCTCAGCTTCAATGACCAGCTCTGGCGCGCAGCCACAGCCGGAGTTCTTCCGATGCTTTGCTCCCCAATCATCAAGAACGTGCTGGTCACCAAGACCTCATCAACGGCGGAGCAGGGCTCAACGCCCCGTCTGCGGAGACATTCAACAATCTTCGCGTGCCTTCATACCGCCTTCAGCCAACCAAGCCTTTCTCCGTAGTCACCGACGGCTCCACGGTCCCGATCCGGGCAGGTCCGCTTCCTCGCCACCTTCGGGCCCGCGATAACTACCACACCGAGCTCATCGACTTCGACGTCGCCATTCG
>JAHIAM010015587.1:0-18251 GCA_021605205.1 Aegilops longissima | reverse complement strand
ATCCGGTTTGACATCGCAGAGGGCGAAACGCTGGATTGGTGCCCAGGACGCCCCGGCAGGATACCCCTGCCGCAGGGATGCCGACGGAGGTACGCCTAAGGGAAAGGGGGACCACCAACGCCAAGCTGACCTTGTTCTTCGAGTGCATTCTCGTGGCTCGAGCAGCTTCACGCCAACTGGCGGCCCGCTGGCCGACGAGTCTCGAGGCTTTTGCCTGGTGCTATGACCAAGGTTCCTACCAAGGTGGTATCGTATTTCACCTCGATTTCACGCCACATTGAGAGCTTGTGTAGCGACCCGATCCATGGATTCAAGTTCTATGCTCAGGTGTCATCCTCGATCAGTACGCCGACACACGACAAGATTTCAAGGATTTATGAGTAGCAATTCACACTTATTACATCGCTGCTCAAAAGAGGACTTATTATAAATATGGCTTAAGGCCATCTAATAACGATAACAAATGAAGACTTGGAAGATAAGTGAGTCCATCAACCTGGGCCGCATCACTAAGTATAGAACCAACCACTTAAAGCACCTTACTCGTCATTCAAAAAGTCTGCGAACATGAAAGTTAGTCAGTCTGAAACGGTAACAAAGACATGGAATATGCTGGCAATGTAACACATAGAGAATAATGAATGATAAGCTCGCATTACATGCATATGTGGCTGGTGGAAAAGCTTCCACGGTTACAGGCTTTGCATAAAGCCGCTTTTTCCTCATCGCAAAGGAATAAATTTGTTTAACTATCATGGTGGTTGTTAAACATTGAGAATGGCTGACAAAGACTCCTCAATCCCAATTAAAAGTACTCATTAAAAACCCAACAATATTAATTAGAGTAACATGTTGAGATTCACGTGGATATTCAAGTACTAGATACTCAAGATGTCCATAACTGGGGACACGGCTAATCATGATTAGTTTATACACTCAGCAGAGGTTTGCGCATTCTTTTCCCCCACAAGACTCCTCACATCGCCCGCTTGGTTTCTCGCAGACTACATGGTGTTTGAGAGACGGATGACCGAGACATAGTCTTTCGAAGCATTTGCATTTTTAATGTATGGGTAGACCGTATCACCCACCTACAACCCTACATCAGCTAGTCTCCCACTGTAAGAGTTCACACGACTTAATCAACTATGCCAGAGCTCATAATGGCTTTCTGTGCTGCACACGAAGTTACTAGTATGAATGATCTTATGATCCCTTTGAGCCTGGTGGCGGTCCCAAGAAAACAGGCAAGTCCCGAGAGAAACCAGTGCCCAATCCACCCAGTATGTGTGTTTAAGTTGCCACCTTAAATAAACCATTAATTTAATAATCTCACATCCGCCATGGAATACACTCACCCAATCCACGCCTACTAGCATAGCATAGCATAATAAGCAAACGAGAAGTAACTCCCAAGGTCTCATAAGTAAAACAGGTAATAGGTACTACCCCAATCTACTTCCCATCCCACAATTTATTTTTAGATCCTAATCATGCAAGTGTTCGAGGATTGATCTAATGCATAAAAAACTGGTAGTAGTAAGGTATGATCAAGTGTTACTTGCCTTGTCGATGATCCGCATAAACCTAGAGATTCAAGCAAGAAGCGGCGACCGGGTGATCTATCGCAGCAAAAAACAATGCTACAATAATAAGTACTTCATCTAATGCACCGGTAAATCTCGAATAAAAGATCTAACCAGAAAGTTCAACTTAAGAACCCCTGGTTGCAAAAAGAATCGAATCAAATAAAGCAACGAAAAGTCAAACGACGGCGAAAAAACAACTCGGTTCTAGCAAGTTGAAACTAAGTCAAATTTTACAGTAGCAAAACTTTGTTTAAGTTGATTAGTCGAACGGCCGTTTCGAGATGAAAACTCCTGTGCGCTTGAATCACCCGATCACCTGATAAACGAGCGAGAAGATAGACTAGAAAGAAAATCGGATCTCGAAATCGTTAGCGGAATAAACTCCAATGAGAAAGAAAACGATGAACGATTGAACGAACGGACGCTTCATTAACCAAGAAAACGGTGATCATGTTCGTTAGGACTAACGTCCCGCTAACGCCATAAACAAACCGGAAAGAAAAACGCGAGAAAAACTGATCTAGGGTTTCGGAAAGAAAACTCGAGACGAAAAACTGACCGAAAGAAACCGAACGAAACCGAAACGACGACTTTAAACGGAACTGAACCGAGAAAAGGTGACGCAGTGGGCTAGTACCTCAAAGCGAGGGCCTGGGCAAGGCGGCATGGTGGCGGGCGGATTTGGCGCAAGGGCAGAAGTAAAGGTCACGCTGGCCAAGGAGGAGAGGAGAGGAGAGGTGTTGGTTTGATGTAGAGGGGGGGGTGCTTGGGTATTTATATTGGGAGGGGAGGTTTTTGTTTGCGTAGGGACAAGAATTAGAGTAGGATTAGGAATCCCAGGAACAAAAAATGGAATAACGAACGGGTCCAAATCCTACTAGGATTTGTAAAAGAAAAGGAAACCGTGTGCCTCGCTCGCTCCTACAGTGCTGCTACAGCGATGGCCTTGGCCTCCCGGCGGCGGTCAGTTGGCTGCTTGAGCCTTACGGCTTGGCGCGCGCTTGGGGTTTTTTTTAAATCGGTTTCCACAAGGTGAAAAATACACAAAAAAATCTAAACTAACTCCAAAATTAATAAAGTAACTTTCCCCGACTCCAAAAATGAGTTTAACAAAATGAACTTTTACTCAAATTTAAAATGTGTTCCTTTGAAAACACATTTTTCCTAAGGCAAATAAACTGAGAAAAATCTGAAAATTTGATTTATTTATTAAATCTTCATTTTTCCTAAATTTGGGAAAAGTCATATTATTCTCTCTTATTTTTGATATTGGAAAAATATTTGAAGATAAATAAATAAATCCAATGATCCTCTTTTCATAGTTTTGAGAGAACTCAAATACTAAAATTTCGGCTCTACAACTTCTCTCCGAGGGTCCTTGAGTTATGTGAAATTTCTAGGATCAACAAAATGCAAGAAAATATGATATGCATGATGATCTAATGTATAACATTCCAAATTGAAAATTGGGATGTTACAAACCTACTCTCTTAAGATGAATCTCTACTAGATTCGGGTTGGCTAGAAAATAGGTGAGGGTGGTCCTGAGCAAATTTTCTCTCCCTGTGTGGCTTCATCCTTAGTGTGGTGGCTCCAATCGAACCTTGCAAAACTTGATAACCTTGTCAGCAGTAACTCACTGGCATATTCGAGAATCCTGACCGGTTTCTCCTCATATGTTAAATCATCCTTCAACTGAATTGCTTCAAGTGGCAATCGGATCTCTTAGCGGTACTTCCGCCTATCTCGGCGTGACATTTCTTCACCGAGAAACATGGAACACATCATGAACTCCCGATAGTCCCTCCGCAATTCCAGCTTATAAGCAATCTCTCCATGCGCTGCAAGATCCTATACACGGTCCAAATAAACGTGGTGCTAACTTTCCTTTAACTCCAAATCGCTTAAATCCTCGGCGGGGATACTCTAAGATAAACTCTGTTCCAACTTCATATTCTATCGCTTTATGCTTTTGAATCAGATAGCTTTTTCCGTCTCGACTGGGCTACCTTGAGCATCATTTCGAATCAACTTAACCTCCTTCTGCTTCGCTCTCTTGATCAAATCTGGTCCAAACAACTCGACGGTCTCCAAATTTCGCCCCATGATAACGGTGTCCTGCACCTCCTTCCGTGATAAAGCCTCGAAAGGTGCCATCTTCAAGTTGGTTTGGTAATCGTTGTTATAAGAAAACTCATATACGGCAAGTTATCATCCCAACTAGATCCATAATCTAGTGCACAAGCTCTCAAAGATATCCTCCAAAATCTGATTGACTCTCTCGGCCTGGCTCCATCGGTCTCGTGGTGGAAAGTCGCATCAATTCTAGCCTGGTTCTCAATGTTTCGTGCAACCGATTCCAAAACCTTGAGGTAAATTGGGTTCTTCTATCCGACGACGATATCCTCGGAACTCCGTGCAAACACACAATTCTCGGGTCATGTATATCTTTGCCAACTTAGCAATCGCTATAGGTAGTCTTGACTCTGAATGAAATGAGCTACCTTCATCAAGCGTGTCGACTATAACCCAAATCTAAGTCATAGCCTCTAACGAAGTCTTTTGGCAACCTGTGATGAAATCCATGCCTAGTTTATCCCACTTCCATTCGGGTATTGGCAATGGCTACAACAATCCTCGGCCGCTTCGATGTTCTGCGCTTCACTCTTCTGGACATACATCACAAACTGCTACATACTCCGCGATATCCTTCTTCATTCCGGTCCACCGTAATGTTTCTTCAATTCTAAATACATCTTGGTATTTCCTCGGTGAATCGAGTAGGGTGAATCATGTGCCTCTTGCAGTAATCAACTTCCCGATCTCGGGTCATTTGGCACATAAACACGGTCCTCAAACCATAGGGTATCGTGCTCATCCTCAATAAATCCCTTTAGCTTTTCCTTCGCTTATTTCTCCTTTATAGAGGCAACTTCCTTTATCTCGCCTTTTGAGCTTCTCTGATTTTGTCCATCAACGTAGACTGAATCTCCAATGCTGCTACATAGCCTCTCGAACTATTTCCAAACATAGCTCTCGAAGGTCTTCTGCTAACTCCTTGGGTATTCCTCCCACCGTTAGTGTATTGACGGGTTTCACGGGCTCAATGCGCCTGCCATAACGCGGCATAGCCTTCCCGGGTGATAATGCAATCTCATATCATAATCCTTAATAAGCTCCAACCATCTCCTCATTCGAGATTTAATTCCTTCCACAAGTAAGATGTACTTCAAACTCTTGTGATCCGCGGTACACCTCACAATGATTTCCAATGAGAAAATGTCTCCATGTCTTCAATGCATGCACAACGGCTGCTAACTCAAATCATGTGGCATAATTCAACTCATGAGGCTTAAGCCGTCGTGGAAGCATACTACAACAACTCTTTCCTTCCGTGATAAGCACCGCCTCAAGTCCTCGGACGTGAAGGCCGAATACACCTCATAATCCTTGGTCTGATCTCGCAAAATTAGCAATCGGTGAGGTAACCAATCTTTTCTTCAACTCCTGAAAACTTGCCTCACAATCCTCGTGCCATATGAACTTGGTATCCTTTTTCAAAGAATTCTGGCCATAGGCTTTGGTAATCCTTGAGAAATTCTCAATGAATCTTCAGTAGTATCCCATGAGTCCAAGGAAACTCCGGATCTCTCCAACTCAAGCAGGTGCTTCCCATTTGGTTACGGTCTCAACCTTCATGGGGTCAACTCGCTATCCCTTCCCTCGGATATAACATGTCCAAGAAATCCAACTTCCTTTAGCCAAAACTCACATTTGCTGAACTTTGCATATAACCGAAGTTCCTTAGCTTCCCAAAACCAATCGCAAATGTTCCTTATGTTCTTCTTCATTCTTCGAAAACCAAAATATCATCTATGAACAACCACCACTTAACTTATCCAAAAACTCCATAAACACTTTGTTCATCAGGTTCATGTAATAGGGTCATGCTAGTCAGTCCAAATGACATGACAACGTATATTCATACAGTCCATCTCGTGGTAAATGTTGTCTTAGGTATGTCCTGCTTCCCAATCTTCAATCGATGGTACCCGATCGCAAATCGATCTTGAAAACACTTTAGCTCCTTGCAAACCATCAAACAGATCATTTATCATAGGTAGTGGGTACTTGTTCTTGATCTTACTTGATTTAAACCACTATAGTCTACAAACCATCCTTAATGATCCGCCCTTCTTCTCTACTAAAAGTACGGGTGATCCCCAAGGCTAAGAACTTGGGCGATATAACCTTTATCCATTAGCTCCTTAATCTGCTTCTTGATTTCCGCCAAACTCGCAAGGTGCATCCTGTATGGTCGCCTCGAGCATTGGGCCAGGTCGCAAAAGCTCTATCAAAACTCAATGTCTCTATCCGTGGCATTCCCGCAACTCTTCCTAAATACATCTGGGAAACTTTACCATCGAGTATTTCTTCCTGCACAACTCCTGATAAGGAATTTACTTGTGCTCTCCTCGGCTCATGCCGTGATAATATACTTGATTCTCCTCCCTTCGGGTGGTAAGCAAAATTGACTTAGTGGCTTAATCTATGTTCCTCCATACTTAGATAACTAATCCATGCCTAATATCACATCCATCCTTGGGATTCCGTAACTATTAGGTCCGAGGGAAAACATAGTGTCCAATCCTTAATGGTACCGATCACACCATATACTAGCCATGTATTCTCGCCCGGTGAGGTTACTAGCATGGGTGACCTAAGGGCTTGGGTTGGTAATTTGCACTTATCCACAACTCCCCTTGATATGTATGAATGTGATGCACCAAGATCGAAAAGAACTAGTGGTAAAATGACTTAACTAAAACATACCGACACGAGATCGGGCTGATCTTCAACCTCCTCCAGGTAACGTGGTTCACTTGTCCTTTATTGAAAGGGTTTGGCTTCTTTCCGTAGCTTCCATTTCCACTCTGGCCTTCGGGACATTCATTTGCATAATGTCCGCTTCTGGAACACTTGTAAATGTGACATGGCTCAGGTCTTTCTTGGTTGGGGTTGATGGTGTGGTCCGTCTCCGCCGCTGTTTCCTCCATTCCCATTTCCATTTTTGTGGCCATTATGGTTGTGTAAATCCACCTCCATGGGTATGCTCAAATCGAACTCCCTGCTTAGGGGTATAACGGGCTTCTCATTGGCCTCTAGAGTTATACTTCCTGCCCATACTTCCTCTTATGGTTCTCAATTTGCTGTCAGCTTTCCTTCAATCATGAGGGCACGGTTCACCAACTCCTTGTAGTTATTGAAACTTGCTACCATCAACTGCATGCTTAATTCATCATTCAGTCCTTCCGTAAACTTCTCCCGCTTAGTTGCATCCGTCAGAGCAACGCTATCCGGGGCATAACGTGGTTAACTTACTAAAATCATCCACATACTCGCCAACGTCCTTCCTCCTTGGTAAGTTATGAAAAATCACGCTTCTTCATGGCCATAGCTCCCGCCGAGACATGGGCAAGGCGCGAAAGCTTGTCAAATCGATCCCATGACAAGGTTCGCTGTGGTAAGTGGCTGAAAATTCTCCCACCATGCTGCTGCGTCCTTCGTGTGTGCAGCAACTTCACCTTTTCTCCATCTCAGACATCCTGCAGCATGGGTCAACTCCCTCCCTACCTTACTTAGCCAATCATTCTGCTATCATCGGCTCTATGCATCGAAAACACCGGCCTATTCAGTTTTAAGAAACGGGTAACATGATCCGCAGTGGTGGTGGCGTGTGGTTGTTGTTGTTGCCTTGGTTCTCAGTAGCAATGTTTGGATCAGAAGTTTACTCGCTGGATCAACTGGGTGATCTTCTCAAGGAAAACAAACCCGGGTCGCGCCTCTTGAGGCATCTAATGGGTTTAGAAAAGATGAGAAATTAAGAAGTAGAGTGAGGCCTAAGGAGAAACACTACCCAAATGCATATGAGAAAATGCACACAAAATCACTTCATTCAATTCAAACAAAGGTCTTACAACGATCTAACTATCGCAAAAGTGCGGTACTATGATGTTACATGGAGGTAATTTAACTAATGTGGGGTCATCTACTAATTTGAACCGTGGAAGACTCCATGATGTCCGCTTCCAGCCTCGCTCTCAAAGTCGGGTTCACTTGGATCCTAATCGGTGTCGCCGATGATGATGTAGTTGTTCGACAGCCGATGTACTTGTCTTCATTCTTGAGCGCCACCCCTTCTTGAGTTCTTCAATCTCATACTTAAGATCTTCATTGTGTCTTGCCACAGCCACGATCTCGGCCCATGTAGTCCTTACGGTAGACTTTAGTTCTTCTTCAAGTTCGATGATCCTTCCTTCGCATCCTTCAATTCGATCATATCATTATTGCACATCCGGTCTCTCTCCAAGGCCGAATGTGCTGGTTTAACTCCTCGGATGAAAGCTGCAATGGATCTATCCTTCTTGGTGCTGATTATCTCCCATTGTTCATCTCTAAGGCCCGCAAATCTGATAGATGGTGTCCTTGAGGTCTTTTTGGTAAACTTCTCCAATGCGCCCCATGGTGATATGAGTTGCCATGCTCTTTTCCTGCACTCCAGGTTAATGCACTGAAAACACTATCTATAGGCTTGGTGATTGGGGCTAATGTCCTTCCCTTAAAGTGAGCTTGAATCTTCCAAACAGCCTTCTTCAAAGTAGTGGAGTTGAAAGTCCCTTGAAACTTGGTAGTCCAATGTCTCGTGCATTTGGTGACTTCTTCAAGTGAAATCCAAAAGGTGTGCCTTCATCAGTTGGAGCGCATTTGATCTTGGCGCCCTTCATCCTAAAGAGTAGAAAAGATGAGGAGTTAGAAATGAGAAGAGAATAGTGATCTATGGCTTTAACTTAGTGGTCGTGTCTCACCATGGTGCAGCTCGATACCATCTCTCAGAAGCGTATCTCGATTCTAATGGATCAAGTCTGCAGCTCGTGTGTCATTGCCGACACCACACAAGACTCAAGGATTTATAACAGAGTAGCAATCACACACTTATTACATCAAGGTTCAAAAGAGGACTTATTATAACAAATATGGCTTAAGGCCATCTAATAACGATAACAAATGAAGACTTGGAAGATAAGTGAGTCTATCAACTCCAAGCATCATCGAGTATAGAACCACCACCCAACACCACTTGGTTGTCGTCGAAAAGTCTCGCAACATGAAAGTTGCAGCTCTAAAACGGTCAAAGACATGGAATATGGCTGCAATGTAACACATAGAGAATAATGAATGATAAGCCTGTACATGCATATGTGGCTGGTGAAAGCTCTACGTTACGCTTTGCATAAAGCCAGTTTTTCCTTACTGCAAAGGAATAAATTTGTTTAACTATCATGGTGGTTGTTAAACATTGAGAATGGTTGACAGCATCCTCAATCCCAATTAAAAGTACTCATTAAAACCCAACAATATTAATTAGAGTAACATGTTGAGATTCACATGATATTCAAGTACTAGATACTCAAGATGTCCATAACCGGGACACGGCTAATCATGATTAGTTTATACACTCAGCAGAGGTTTCACACTTTTCCCACACAAGACTCGATCGCCTCCGCTTGGTTTCTCGTGACTACATGGTGTTTGAGAGATGGATGATCCAGACATAGTCTTTCTAAGCATTTGCACCTTACGGCGGGTAGACTGTACCACCTACAACCCCTACATCAGCTAGTCTACCACCGTAAGAGTTCACACGACTTAATCAACTATGCCAGAGCCTATAATGGCTTGTGGCTGCACACGTAGTTACTAGCATGAATGATCTTATGATCCCTTTGAGCCCTGGGTGGCGGTCCGAAGAAAACAGTGCAAGTCCCGATAGAAACCAGGTTTTCAATCCACCCAGTATGTGTGTTTAAGTTTCCACCTTAAATAAACCATTAATTTAATAATCTCACATCCGTCATGGAATACACTCACTCAATCCACGCCTACTAGCATAAGCATAGCATAATAAGCAAACGAGAAGTAACTCCCAAGGTCTCATAAGTAAAACAGGTAATAGGTACTACCTCAATCTACTTCCCATCCCACAATTTATTTTAGATCCTAATCATGCAAGTGTTCGAGGATTGATCTAATGCAAAAAACTGGGTGGTAGTAAAGGTATGATCATGTTACTTGCCTTGGCTGATGATCCGCCGGAAACCCAGAGATTCAAAGTGTAAGCTACGACTCCGGTGATCTATCGCAGACAAACAACAAGCATACAATAAGTACTCATCTAATGCACCGTAAATCTCAATAAAAGATCTAACCAGAAAGTTCAACTAAGAACCCTGGTTGCAAAAAGAATCGAATCAAATAAAGCAACAAAAGTCAAACGATTTAAAGGAAACAACTCGGTTCTAGCAAGTTGAAATTAAGTCAAATTTACAAGTAGCAAAACTTTGTTTAAGTTGATTAGTCGGAACGGCAGTTTCGAGATGAAACTCCAGCGCTTTGAATCACCCCGACTCCGATAAACGAAAGCAGAAGATAGACTAGAAAGAAAAACCGATCTCAAATCGCTAGCGGAATAAATCCGGCGAGAAAGAAACGATTTAACGGTTGAACGAATCTGACGCTCATTAACCGGGCAAATCGTGATCACGCTCGCGAGGACGAACGGTCCGCTAACGCTATAAACAAAACCGAAAGAAAATCCGCGTAGAAAATCGATCTAGGGTTTCGAAAGAAACCAAACGAAAAACCGATCTAGGAAAAACCGAACAATTTACGAAAAACCAAACCGAGGAAAAAGAAAGGTGACGCGGCGCTGGGCTAGTACCTCAAGAAGCGAGGGGTTCTCAAGGCGGCGGGCGGCGGGCAAGCTGTGGCGGCAAGTGCACTTGGCGGCGGTGTAGGGCGTTGGCGGCGGGGCAAGCAGCTGGCTGCCATGGAGGAGGAGAGAGAGAGGTGTTGGTTTGATGTGTTAGAGGGGGGCTGCATGGGTATTTATATGGGGAGGGAGGGTTTTTGCTTGGAGTAGGGGACAAGAATTAGGATTAGGAACTTAGGAATCCTTGAATAAAAAAACGAATAACGAACGGGTCCAAATCCTACTAGGATTTGTAAAAGAAAAGGAAACCGCTGCCTCCTGCTCCCGGGTGCGGGCGCTGCTAGCGATGGCGGCCTTGGCCTCCTCGGCCCGGTAACAAGCATGGCGGTTGGGCCTTGGGCTCATATACGGCGTGTCTTTTTTTAAATCGGTTTCACAGCAGAAAAATACAGAAAAAAATCTAAACTAACTCAAAAATTAATAAAGTAAACTTTCCCCAACTCCTAAAAATGAGTCGAACAAAATGAACTTTTACTCGGGGCCTAAAATGCAATTTTTGAAAACACGCATTTTTCCCTAAGGCAAATAAACTCCGAGAAAAATCCAAAATTTGATTTATTTATTAAATCTTCATTTTTCCTAAATTTTAGGAAAGTCATATTATTCCCTCTCTTATTTTTGATATTGGAAAAATATTTGAAGATAAAATAAATAAATCCAATGATCCTCTTTTCATAGTTTTGAGAGAACTCAACATAATAAAATTTCAAATCTACAACTTTCTCCCAGGGTCCTTGAGTTATGGAAATTTCTAGGATCAACAAATGCAGGAAAATATGATATGCATGATGATCTAATGTATAACATTCCAAATTGAAAATTTGGGATGTTACATTGTCGGAGGATACCGACCTCATTGTGGAGCGACGCCCATCATCACCGGTGCAGAATTCGAGGTGGAGGGCCAGCGCCGGATTAGGCAATTTTTATCATCGCTGCAGGTTCATGGCCAAGACAATTTCATCTTTAGTTAGAACCACAAAGAACAATTGATGTAATACAATCCGTAGTACTGATATTATGCATGTTATTTTCCTGTTCGATTTCCTTGTATGTCCACCTTTACATTAATTGGTAGGTTTGCGACGTAAACCTGTATGCGCCTTGGGGACAGATCCTCAGGGCCGCCGGGTAAAAGCGCGGCGAACCACCCACGCTTTACGCCCCCTCGAATCAGAGCTTGACTCGAGTCGAATAGAGAGCTGCTAAGCGCGGAAGGCTACCTCGCCACTCCGACGAGCCTTGAGTTGTTGAGCGGACTCAAACAAAACAAGGGCGCTACCGCGGAGGGCCCTTTATGCGCAGGTTTTTCATACCTAGGCAAGATCTCCGAGGACGATAACCTTATGTATAAAAGGAAATAACTCAAGGCTCAATGACTTAGTTTTTCTGCTCATTGGCTTCACGCGCCAAGAGCGGCGATTTTTCTCCTGGTCGCCTCCTTCTTGGGAGCCATGGCGAAAATACCGCTGGGCCAACTACTAGACCAGATTTCACAATGCCCACCCGGGCGCGCCAAATATGTTTGTGGAACGACACCTATGGGATCACAAGAATCCCTACCACGTTGCCGGGCGCAGGTTGCGAGAAGAGCAGGATTAGTAATCAGCACAAGGGTCGTTACCCAGTTCGCCGCAAGGATGCGAATACCCTAGTCCTGCTTTGGTGGATGTATTTTAGAGTTCTTGAGCTCTAACTAGCTATGGTGGGTGCGGGTTCCAAAGAGCCTAATCCTCTCTAGTATGCCAAGGGCCTCCTTTTATAGTCGAAAGGCTGCCATAGTGGCAAACAGGGGGAAAGGCATAAGATCGAGCTTATCGTCAGACATAGACAAGACGATTTAATGCGCCGAGGTGTCCCTAGCTTTATCGGGACAGGAGCGAGGCCCGCCCCATCCATCACCGCCTCCTCGCTTCGACACGCTCCGCCAGCGATGCATGCGGCGCCATGTAGGCAGGCAAGCTGAGGTGGCGCTGGTGGAGCCTTCACGAAGATTCAATGCCGCCACGCATGCGGGCTGAGTTGGCCTGGCGCATGTTGAACGCAGTGCTCGCCATGATTTGGGCAGCTGATGCAATGGTGGTGGAGACTTGGTTGGTGCGGGTCTGGTTGTACCGGCCGCTTTTGGTGAGGGCCTTCGTGGGTCTGCAAGGGTCTTACCGTATGCTGTTGCGCCCCAAGCAAGGATCTTGCCGGGGTCTTAGGAGTTTCTCGGCAAGGATCTTGCCGGATCGTTGTGTTTCAATCCTCATCCGATCTTGAACATTCCTTGTCTTGAAAGATCTCAGATGCCACCATGGAGGTGCTCTCCCAGCCCTAGTTCCAACGGGGTGGTTGACTTGGAACTCTGGGCTCAAGGGTGGCTCACCTGGTATGGAGAAGCTGCCCCGCAAGGGTCTTGTGGCTGTTGAGGCTGCCCCGCAAGGGTCTTGCCGGGGAGCCTATTTCGCCTTTTGTTTCTTTGTGTCCTTGGCCTTGGCGCTTCCTTGGTTGTCTGGAGCTTTGGTTTTACCTCGGTTCACCACCCTGTTCGCTTGGTGCGGTTGTATGCTGTTTCAATCGTCTGCGATGTAAAGGGGTACAAAGGTGCACCCTTCTTCTCGATAACGACACTTAGGCGACATCCTCGAGTCATCTAAATGATCACGAATCCAAATCAACTAAACCATGTCCGATCATCACATGAGATGGAGAGTCAATGGTGAACATCTCTATGTTGATCATATCTACTATATGATTCACGCCGACCTTTCGGTTCTAGTGTTCCGAGGCCATGTATGTACATGCTAGGCTCGCCAAGTTTAACCCGAGTATTCTCATGTGCAAAACTGTCTTGCATCCGCTGTATGTGAACGGAGCTTATCATACCCGATCATCACGTGGTGTCTCGCACGAAAACGTTGAATAGTGCATACTGTGGAGAACACTTATACCTTGAAATTTTAGTGAGGGTCATCCTATAATGCTACCGCCATTTAAGCAAAATAAGATGCATAAAATATAAACATCACATGCAATCAAAATATGTGACATCATATGACCATCATCATCTTGTGCCTTTGATCTCCATCTCCAAAGCACCGTCATGATTTCCATCATCATCGGCTTGACACCTTGATCTCCATCGTAGCGTCGTTGTCGTCTCGCCAATATTGCTTCTACAACCTATCGCTAACGATAGTGATAAAGTAAAGCAATTACATGGCGATTGCATTTCATACAATAAAGCAACAACCATAAGGCTCTCGCCATTGTATAACTTTTACGTAAATATGATAATCTCATACAACAACGATATCACATCATGTCTTGACCATATCACATCACAACATGCCCCTCAAAACAAGTTAGACGCCCTCTACTTTGTTGTTGCAAGTTTTACGTTGCTACGGGCTTCTAGTAAGAACCATTCTTAACTACGATCAAAACCACAACGGTGTTTCGCCAAGTTTGCTATTTTAACCTTCAACAAGGACCGTCGAGTCAAATTCGATTCAACTAAAGTTGGAGAAAGACACCCGCCAGCCACCTTTATGCAAAACTAGTTGCATGTCCGCGGTGGAACCGGTCTCATGAACATGGTCATGTAAGGTTGGTCTAGGCCGCTTCATCCAACAATACCGCCAATCAAAATAAGACGCTGGTGGTAAGTAGTACGACTATCACCCCACAACTCAGGTCCTACTCGCATATCATCTACGATAGACCTGCCTCGATGCCATTGTTGGGAAACATAGCATGCAATTTCAAAATTCCACCAACGAAGATCTATCTAGGAGATGCATAGCAACGAGAGGGGAGAGATTGTCCACGCACTGCTACCTCTTGAGCATCGCTGGTTTTCCTTGAAGAGGAAAAGGTGATGCAAAGTAGCGAAGTATTTCGCTTTTGAGAACCAAGGTATCAATCCAAGAGGGACCACGCCGAGTCCCACGCACCTACACAAACAATAAGAACCTCGCAACCAACGCGATAAAGGGGTTGTCAATCCCTTCACGGCCACTTACAGAGTGAGATTTGATAGATATGATTAGATAATATTCTTGGTATTTTTATGATAAAGAGAAATAAAGATGCAAAGTAAAATAAACGGCAATGAAAATCACTAAAAAAAATACACTTCCTGTTGATACATGTTTGTCACAAGAGGTCGTTTTTGTCATGCATGTACATCCATGACAAATTTATGATGTAATCAAGATAGTCATACTTGGTCGTCAGAGAAGTGTTCCATGACATTATCAAATTGTCATCACGGAAGTGTCCACTTCCATACCGATAAATCGCACATGGTGCTTTCAAGGGTGAACGACACGGGCATCCACCGTAACGAACGCCATGCTTATCGGGTCGGTTTTGAATCCGATAACACGTTAACAGCCCCGACCAAAGGGATTTTCCATGTAAAATCATCATTGGTGGAGGAAACACGCACCGATCGCTGGGACAGATGTCATCCACTCATTGGACGGAAGGCCTATGATACCGACAGCGGGCACGCCCAACAGAGGCCCATTCCCGTGAAAAGGCCGCCCAAAGAAAATTAGCAGGCCAGCCCATATAAGGCCTACTTGTGTCAGTCCATTTAGCCCACGGCCCATACGAGATAAGCAGCCCGCCAACGCCGCTAAAGATTTGACACCATTGCAGCCCATCGCCGCCGAGTGCTAACCTCGCTATATATTTGGGCTCAATATCGCCCGATGAGATTTTGGCCTATTAACGGCCATTTAATGGATGGGCCAATTTTCAGGATGTACATCTTTCACCTTTAGCCACCCATTTAAATGTTGGGCCATTTCGCCCGGTGTCTTTTCACCGTTGACGGCCCATAAACTGCGGGCCATTTGTTGTCGGACCTGAGTTTCGGCCTTTCATGCCCATTTAAGGTTAAAATTTCTGTCACTTTCACCGTTGACGGCCCATAAATCAGTTGGGCCATTTGTAGTCGGACCTGAGTTTTGGCCTTTTAGCCACCCATTTATGTTAACAATACCCCCGTGCCTTTCAAACCGTTAATGGACCATAAATGAGTTGGGCCATTTGGTCGGACCTTAGTTTTGGCCTTTTAACGGCCCATGCCCTTCATGGTCCAATACCAGCCCGGTTTTCTTCGCTCGCTAAAGGCCCACAAACGCTTGGGCCATTTACAATATGACCTGATTTTCGTTTTAGCGCCCATGGTCTTCATGGTCCAAGAAAGTCTGTTGTGTCTTCGCCCGCTAAAGGCCAAAAGATAGTTGGGCCATATGTAGCCCAAACTTAGTAACGGCATGTTAATGGCCCTGAAATAAATTGGGGCCACCTGTTCGCTTCGATGTCGGCCGTTAACTACCCGGAGGTAAGAGGGTTGACCATTAACTTTCGCTAGTAACCACCCATTAACTTAATGGGCCCACTAAAGTTCGACATGTCTTTAGGCCAAATTAGATAATTTGAGCCCATTACGACGAGCAATTATGCACAAGACCAAAACCGATCACGCAAAGGTACGGCATACAGGAATAACGTTGCACATCCAAAGATATATTACAGAAATTACATCCATCGGGCAATTAAAGATTGATGCCAAGGCAAATAAATGAGCAGTAACCTAACCATCTACAACATCACAATCAGCAACCTCAAAGACTGATGACGCCCATAAGCATGTGGGCAAGTTCTTTCGCTTTGCTACACTGCTCGAAAACATTGATCGCTTGTTGTGTCGCATTTACTCGCACCTCCGATTCATCCACCATTTCCATCATTGCTTCAGCCATTAATTGGTTCACAAACATACATTTATTCCGCTGTATTCGAGATGAGGATACCTAATGTATTCGATGGCGATTTTGGCAGCTTGTATTATTGATAGTGGAGAGTGTCTCACCAATCGCATCATAACATAAATTAGGACGGAACCAAACAGATTAATCATGAGTTATTGCCATATTACCTCGCCTAGATTTATCGAAAGAAACAATGGGGTTGCTTTGCTGTTTTCGTAGTTTGTCTTCTTATCTTCAAAGAGCCGCACAAAATTAACACACTAGCATTGCTATCATTGGCCAAGTCGATAATAGGAAAGCAACATTGACACAACAAACGCTTGGGCAAGTAGCCTATACCAAATTAACACAATATGGCACAGCTATCATCAGCCGTAAGGTAGTATGAAAGCAACATTGACACAATGAATGAATGGGCAACCAGAGAAGCACTACAATTCAAGAATGTGTGATATGAGATAGTACATTCATGTAGCTCAAGATGCAAAACTACTGTGCAGTTTTCCTTACAAAATCAACATTGGCGCCTTTAACATTTTGCTACAACTAATTTTAGATCGATAAAGGTTAGAATTCACGCCGATTAACAAAATACATGTTGATGTAAAATATATAGTGATATACAACAGTACTTACATCAAGATTGGAGCACGTAGAATTCTCGAAGATATTTTCCTAATATGATCCCAATGGAGGAAGTCTTCATCGCTTAACCTTATTTTCTAAAAGAGAGATGGGTAAGAAACATGTAGAAAATATGATCAAAATGCTATAAAATTTCATGATGCGAGGATATGCACACACTTCTTAGAATGGAGTTGACATTCTTTTGCTGGATTGAGAGGACTAGTTCTTTGGCCACCGGAATCGCTTATTATCGCGGGAGTTGGGTTTCTATGCCGGAGTAGTATCTATGAAAATGGAGTTGGTTTATTATCTCCCGCATTTGGATCTTTTGCAAAGACCTGGTTTGAACCCTTCGATTCTAACATAGCGTTTTCCCTTGCATGCCTTATATGAAGAATGGTGATTCAGTTATAAAACATGCAAAAGAGATGGAATAGGTATCAAGAATAGAAAGGCATGACATATTGACATGTATTCCTCCATCCGGAAATAAATGGACGGGTCTAGGCGTTTCAGTTCGATACATCCAGCTTTATCCATTTTGTGACATTTAACCGGACGGAGGGAGTATGAAAGAGCTAGGATAACAGACAAAAAGAAAAAAACCAAAAACCCAACCAAACCAAAGTATTCAAACCCCCGATATGAGATAGTACACTATAGCTCAGATGCAAAACTTGGGGTTTTTCCATAAAATCAACATTGTGGCCTTTAATCATACATTTTGCTACAACTAAATTTAGATCGATAAAGGTTGATTCACACCGATTAACAAAATACACGCCATGTAAAAATATAGTGATATACTTTCATCTACATTGAGCAAGAGAATTTTATGAATCTTTCCTCATAAACATACCATTGCAGAAATTTTTATCTTTGCTTATTTTCTAAAAGAGAGATGGGTAAGAAACAAGAAAATATGATCAGATGGTATAAAATTTCATGATGCAAGGATACGACACGCTTCTTAGAATTGAATTGAATATTTTTGCTGGACGAGCGGATAGTTCTTTTGGCCACCAATCTACTTATTATCGAGGAGTTGGGTTCTTGGTCGGAGCAAAGATCTATAAAACCGGAGTTGGTTTATTATCTCCCCGGCCTTGGATTTTTGCAAATTGTTTGTAACCCTTGCATGCCTTGTATAGAAGAATGGTGCTTTAATTATAAAACATGCACAGAGAGATGGAATAGGTAAGAAGAATGAAAGGCATGACATATTATTATTCCCTCCATCCGAAAAAAATGGATGGGTCTAGGCGATTTCAGTTCTAGATACATCCTTTTTATCCATTTCGCAACATGTAATCCCAGAGGGAGTATGGTTAAGAGCTAGGATACGAAGACAACACAAAAAAAACACTAGTTGAATGTAAAACTATATAAAGAAAAACAGAAATAATAAAAATACATGTATGATTAAAATAAGAT